>WSYH01011379.1:0-20935 GCA_036426205.1 Ascaphus truei | reverse complement strand
TTTCCAGTGAGGAGCGGGGGTTTAGTTTCTTTTTTCTTTTTAGTGCTATGTAAACAAAAAAAACGAACTTTCTAGCGCGCTCAACTACGCGCAATGCTCCCCGCATGCGCTTGCGTAAATGCCAGGACACCCGGCGCTCGTGCTTGGAGAGCTTTCCATGCGAGGAGTGAGATGGGGTGAGACAGAAGGGAGAGAAATACATGGGAAGGGGGGGGGAAGAGGGGAGAGGGGGCTCGTGAGGTGTGAAATGGGGGGGCGGTGCTGGCAATAACGTGCCCTGCTTAAAATCTTTGTCCCGGGCCCCACGATTTCTGTTGATGGCCCTGCATAGTAACTCCCGCTGCATGAATTTTTGTCCAGTCGAGATTCAAAAGCCCCTATTCCATATGCTGTGAAGTTGCCTTCCCTCTGCCCAAGAAGATTTCAGTCCCAGACAATTAAATGGCGCTTTAATCTTCCACCTAAGGGGAGGACCACTTCATTTCACAGCATACTGCATAGAAGCCTAAAGCCTGAAATAAAATATGCTGTGAAGTCAGCGAAGAAGAATTTCACCTCCATTCCAATGAATGGAACTCTAATCTCCTCCAGCAAAGAGGAGCAACTTCACTGCATATTGTATAAGGGTCTACTTAAATCGCCAAAAAAGCAGACGGCAATATGATGTAGTAAAAGTCAGGTGTTTTCGCCATATTCATCAGGAGTTATCAACTGTATGTAGAAAGAACACTGGGGGGATAATATCTCCTTTGCCTGCACTTTTGCATCAGATGTGAACAATTTGACGTCTGTCTCATCTTGCCCATGCGAGAATGAGGATTTTTTTGTAGCGAGGGAGAGAGTGAGCTTATATACTTCCACAATATAACCTGTTCAACTCCGAGTCCTGGCACGTACAGTAACACAATATTGTCAGTGTTAACAATGATGAACTTTAAAACCTCTTGATAAATCTCAACCTTTAACGAGCAGGTTGCTCTCTCACTTTCTCTCTGTCTTCAGACCTGAAAGGAATCTCTGTAGTCTAAACAACATCAGTTTTTTTTTCTTAAGGTCAACAAAATCATTTAGATCATTACAAAAATAATGAACCTTAACAGGCAGCCCTCCATGTTAGCTGGGGCTTTTCTTACCAGGCAAACTGAAGGTCATTCTCATTAAAAAAGTCCGTCTGTAAATCATTTGACACCCACCAGTCCATGACTCCATCTAATTTCAAACGTGGAGAGGATTGTTTTATACTGGTACACCAAATAACTGGATGTGTAATATGTGCTCTATGGGTTCAAGGACTTGATATTGCACAGCCTTTTATTTCCTGACACATTATGTGCCCTACAACTGTATATGTTTCAGATACAGTGTAAACGCAATATTTGCGCTAACTAGTTAGAGGTGGTAATACCAGTGTAAGTTACACCCAACACAGCTGTGAATAAATATATAAACCGTATACCACAGAACGGTATCGTCTATTCATTTTTGATTATTGAAGCTTGGCTAAAGTTTATTGGTACTAATAATTCTACTACATTACATATATATAAGATAGTATTATTCAATATATATAATATAGTAAGTATTAATATACGAAGTTATATGGTATGTAATACTATATTTAAGCAGTCAACCCTGAACGAGCAAGACAAAGGAGGAACTAAGTGATAATTGTTACAAAGAAAAAACTGTATCACCTGATATACAGCACAAACTATCCAAGTTCAGGTCCAGGAAGACCTTCCTCAGGCTGGTCTGTAACCACTGTGCTGTATACCTTGGTGTAATTTTTTTTTTTTTACAAGGTTTTTTTTGCAACTTATCACTGAGTGCTATATATATATATATATATATATATATATATATTACAGTATATATATATATGTACAGTATATATATATGTACAGTATATATATATGTGATTAATCAAATAGAAAAGGAATAACTTATTGTGCTCCAATATAGTGCACTCACATAAGATTCTTCCTTGGTCTCTTCCCCAAAGAGGTCAGCGTGTTTATAAGGTGCTCTTCCTCATTGGGAAGAGCAAAATAACAAATACATAGCATAAAACCGTTTACTACAATTACACAAAGGGGAAAGGAAATGCACTCACACCTTCCCCATTAAAAGCCCCCCCCCCCCCCCCCCCCCCCCCAACAGATCAGGTTTTAAGATTATCCCAGCTTCAGCACAGGTGGCTCAGTCTGAGCCTCCGATTGAACCACCTGTGTTGGAAGCAGGGACTGATTGAGCCACGTGTGCTGAAGCTGGGATATCCTGAAAACCAGAGCTGTTGGAGGGTGTGCGGGGGGGGGGGGCTGGAGGACTGGAGTTGACCACCAATGCCCTATACAGTCAGATACAGTACCTGGTTTTTATGTCCTGTTTTCATCTTCCAGGTAAGGGGGGAGCGCTTGGTGAATCAGGTGATATATGCAAACAGAAAGGAGAAACCAAAACAATAGTGTAGACCAGTGGGGGAAATGTACTGCTATCTATCAATTTGTGTTGGTCTCACTCACAATATTCTTCTTATTTCATGTAGCGTGTCAGAGATCCATCTTTCTCTCATAGTAGTTTTCTTATAGTTTTCTTTCTCTGATAGTAGTTTTAAAGTTTTCTTCGGTTGGAGTCCCGTGTTGTAATACACCCTCTATTATATGTAATTTGTCCTCATCAGGTAGTATCCCAAATGGAAAGAAGAGAGATTTCGCAATTGTATAATACTGTATAAATAATGTATAGCACAAATAACAAGTAGAACAATTGCACTCATATTTCAGTGATTAAAAATATACGTGAGAGAGAACCGCTGGTGTGCTGCACGTCTCGCCGGTCTGACCGCCAGATCACTGTAAGCCGCATACGTCACTTCCTGTGATGCTGTCACTATGGGCGGTAGAGGCTTCTCTGGACTCCTCGGCTCTGCACTGCCAGGCACTTAAGTCTCAGGTCCTCCCAGGATCATAGATTCAACGTGTTTCGCCCTATACAGTCAGATACAGTACCTGGTTTTTATGTCCTGTGCCTATTAAAGCAGCAGTTTGCTCTGATTAGCAGAGGCTTGAGGACTGGAGTTGAGCACCTCTGCTCTAACCCAGCGGTGCGCAAAGTGGGGGGGCGCTGGATTTTTTGGGGGCGCGGGCGCTTGCAGAGGCCCCGCGCTCTTCCCCGAGGCATTTACATTAAATGCCGGGGGATCACGTGAGCCCTCTGCAACAATAAAACTTACCTTGATTCAGACGCTGTGACACGTCAAATTTGGCCGCGGAGTCATGCGGGGTGACGTTACACGGCCGTCTCCATGGAAACGGGGTCACATGACGTCACGTTACCCTGCGGTGTCATTTAACGCCACACACAAGCGATGGGGGGGCGTGAGATCGAGGAGGAGCTGGCAGAGGGGCGCAGCTCAAAAAGTTTGCACTCCCCTGCTCTTACCCATCATATGGTAATAGCCTATGGCAGTGGTTTTCAACCGGAGTTCTGCGGCCGCCAGGGGGGGAGAGTCGGGACATCTCTCCCAGCTGTCCCAGGACTGGGGGCGCGACGGCACCCCCGCATAGCAGTGACCCAGCGTCTCCCGAGCTAAGCAGCAGCAGCAGCCATCAAGCTCACTGCTCTCCTTCTCTCTGCCTGCTCCAGTCTCCGTGCACTCTCGCGGGGAGTGAGAGGGGGAACACATTCCAAGAGCTTCACTCCTGAACTGGTCCAGACAGGAGGTCGGTGGGTGTGTGTGTGTGTGTGTGTGTTTGTGTGTAAGTGGACGAGTGTGTGTGTGATAGTGTGATAGTGTGGGAGTGGGTGTGTGTAAATGGCTGTGGGTGTGGGTGTAAATTGGTGTGTGTGTAAGTGGAAGAGTGTGCAAGCGCGCAAGGGAGGGGGGAGCGAGAAACACGGGGCGAGGGTTGTGATTCCCCAGAATTTAAAAATCTAATTCTGGGGTTCCCTAACAGAAAAAAAGGTTGAAAACCACTGGCCTATGACATAGACGCTCAAATATTTTGATGTGCTACTGAAGATGCTATTTAGGCATTGAAACATTGGCATAACTGCACAACGTTAAATCATCCTGCATAAGAAACGCCAATTCACTTTTTCATTATATATGTGAGTGCCTGGAGTATAGATCAGCCTGCACCGGTACATTATTGCTCCTGCTTATCAGAAATAATCTTGCATGCTAATATATTAATGCTAAAGAGACACAGATTGCACCCTTAAATATTGATCTAGCCATTTAAAATATTGGTTATTACTAATGCAGTTAAATCTCTCTTGGCTTAGGATCATTACACACATCCTATTTTAGGCATCTATATTAAGCAGCATGCATTTTCACACACTCCTCACTTGACTTCACTCCAGAGATTTCTGAGCTATGTAAAAATGTCTGCCCTTATCTGGTGGGAATAGTGATTAATTATTCCCCGTGTCCATTGGGAGAAAGTGACAATTTACTGAATGTGACAAAGGGATTTAGAGTAAACTAAAGGAAACGTTTCTGTTACTATAGTTAAATACGCAGTCAAACCAAAGGTATGAATTTCATTTGGGAGTGGGGGTGATTGTCAACCTTCTTTGTTACAACCTAAGAATATGGGGATCAGATTTATAATCAGGATAAACTTGTTAACATATTTTTACAGCAAATAAAAACATCACTTGTGAGCACATTCATTTATTTCAGACGGGTCTGCGACCTGCCTTTCCCCATTATCTCTTCTCATGCAGCGCTCCCACTGCAGCCAGGGATTCTGGGTAATGACATGCAAATGAGCCCTCGGTGTCACTTTTTAGGCAAGGTTACAGATCTTGCAGTGAATGTGCTCACAAGTGGTGACTTTATTTGCTGTACTGCGGAGGGTTTCTGTTCCTTTTGTTAACCCACCGTAACTTATTATGTAACCTGTTTCTAAAATCCTCAAAAAATAGTGCAGAATGCTGATCATTTTGTTGTAACCTTTAAACATATCACTACCATTAGTTTATATGTGGGGTAAAACCATTCAGCATTAAAACAGATTACCAAGAGAGGTAGGAAATGTAATCAGTGATTGTCTGGGTCAGGGCTATCCAAATGGGGTACTCTGGATCAGTTAATACAATAATATCTAGAAAGAGGGGTCAGCACAGGGAAGCTGTTTCACCTATTCTCAAGACGGGGTGCTTTACTGTAGTATGGTCAGTGCCGTCTTAACGCATGGGCACGCTGGGCAGTTGCCCGAAGGAACCACGAGCATAGGGGCCCCACGCTAATCTATGCACAGACCAGAATTTAACACTAATTTTCCGATCACCCGCCTCAACATTCAAATCTCCCGCTAACTTGGTAGAAGGAGAAAAATGACGGCTTGCAGCGGAGAGTTGGCAGGTCTGCATTCGCGAGAGAAATGTTGCCGTTTTTATTGCTTGCAATGTTATGGACGCAGAATATTGTAACGGATTCGCGGGAGACAATTAACGGCTGGGGTTGTGTAGGCGGGGCCCAGCGCACTGCTTTGCCCTGGGGCCTAGAATGCTGTTCAGACGGCCCTGAGTATGGTAGTATTACTGCCTCTAAGGGCAGGAACCCCTTATTTCTCTAGTTTGTAAGCTCTGGAATGGGGAACTTCTAGCACAACACTGTGTACTGTAGTGTTAAAGATGGGGGGTGGGGGGTGGGGAATATTAGTGTGATATATTTCACTATGTAGCAGCTTTTTTAAAACAAAATAATAGAATGAGTCATTTGTTAGTGTTGCAATGCTGGGTGTTCTGGTAGCAAATGTATCAATTACTCTTTAGAAACTGCAAACCTAAACATGTCATTCTTTCTGTTTGACAGCAATCAGCAAGCTTTCCTGCTGGAGAACGTCCCGTGTACTAATACGACCTGCTCAAGCGCCGGTCGGATGTTTAAAGTCTACTGGGAGCTTTCCGATCTAAATCAAATCAAAGACACTGTGGTGGCAACCTTCTTTGACATTTATGAAGATGTGAGTTCACAGCTCTTCACTGTTTTGCTGTTTTTTAATTGCCATCTGCCTGATATTCTTTGAGCTTTCACTTCAAGCAGCTCTCTAATGTCACATTTTAGGAGCCGGAGTAGATAATGAAAGCAAATGAGTTAATTAGGGAGACTCTTTTGAAATCGGCAGGCCGAGTGGGGAAGATTTATGGAATCATTGCTTGAATGATGCACTAAACTAACCAACTCGTATGAAATAAATTGCCTCGTTAGTATTTTACAAAATGTAGAATCTTGGACTATATTGGGCAAAGAATGTTCTTAGAGGTCTTAGATACAAGGTGATACTTGTTAAAATGTGACTGAAACCAACCATTTACCTCATGCAAGCCCATATTTACTAAGTGGGGCTCTGTCATAAGACACCTTCCAGCACTGGAAGACCATTACTTGAATAAGCCATATGGTGTTCTGGCATAGCACTGTTTAGTAAACATGGCCAGAGCCTTTATAGAGACAGACCGTTACCAATGTAAACTGCTTCCTTCAACAAATGTAATCATATTTAAAGGGAAGTACATCATGATGATTAAGTACAACCTCCCTTCCTGGAAGAGGGTCAGACAGTAGTAGAAGGCGCTTTGCC
The DNA here is from genome assembly GCA_036426205.1 of Ascaphus truei. NCBI lineage: Eukaryota > Metazoa > Chordata > Amphibia > Anura > Ascaphidae > Ascaphus > Ascaphus truei. Next base: position 14,339 of record WSYH01011379.1, on the reverse strand, counting down.
TTTACAGAAGGGGGCACATATCCAAAGAACTGTATACAGGAGGAGCAAGTAAATTAACCAGAACCTGGAAGCCATCTCTTTAGTGACACGCTGACTTTGCACAACTTTCCTTAGCTATGCAAGGTATTAGGCCAGGGGTGGCCAACTCCAGGCCTCAAGGGCTACCAACAGGTGAGGTTTTAAGGATATCCCTGCTTCAGCACAGGTGACTCAAAGAGTGACTCAGTCAACGATGGAGCCACTGATTGTGCCACCAATTGAGCCACTTGTGCTGAAGCAGGGATACCATTTATACCTCACCTGTTGGTGGTGCTTCAGGACTGGAATTGGCTACTCCTGCATATTTGGCGGATGCATTCGAGGACAACTTAACTTCCTTAATACTTCCCAGAATCCGTGCTGCTTGCAATTGCCTGATACTGGGAAGACTGGAACAGAAAATTTAAGCACTAAGCTACAGTTCGAATCATCTTCAGCATCAGCATAACCAATTTATCGCTGGGTTTCTACAGCACTGAATGGGTTAAAAAAAGGATGAATTCTAAAGGCTTGCTTTTCTGAATAATTGATATCATACATTTATTAGAAGTTATACAGACATAGCAGTTCATCCATGTAACGTTTAATAAAAACAGGGTTTCAATTATTTATTGTGGCGGTCCGCACAAATTCGTTACTTTGATGTAGGTGATAATGCTGAAAAAGGCAGCAACCAAATGAGGTACAGTATAATGTGTGAAAGGGTTTATCAGCTGTGCAGTTTGCAGTGATGGGGCAGTTTTTAACTTTTTTCAGACAAGTGCAAGCATTTTTTTAATTGTTATTACAATTTGTCATGCATTTTGTCACCAGCCGGTGGTTTTCATTGTTGTGTGTGAAGCGAGATTGTCTAAGATTGAGTCTTACCCTTTTGGATGTTTCTGGCTAATGATAGCAGCATTATTCATTTAAAGGAGCAATCCATGCAATATCCTACGTGTGTTTTTGTTAATCAGTTCTGCCGTATTAGATAATACTTGCTACCTTTTTTATTTTAAAATGCAATTCTTAAAGCTGCAGACCAAGCAATATCCTGCGTGTGTGTGTTTTTTTAATCAGTTCTGTACTATGAGAAAATACTTGAAGCATTAAAAAAAACAAAAAACCTCTGAATTACATTTTTAATGTATCATAATGGAACAAGCATTTTTTGTTTTTTAGCAACCATTTACAAAGTCACATCCCCTTTCTCTTCTGAAACAGGCTCTCGCACACCCCTTTTTTAGCCCTGCTCTCTGTCTAGCAGTGCACCAATTGTATCTAGTACCTGCCTGGTCACATGATCTTCTGCTGCACTGCCATTTAGTGAACCCCCAAGCCGAATCCTCGCCAATCGATCACAGGAGAACGGACCAATCGGCAATTTAGCTAATTACTTAGCCTCGTGTGGATTGTATTGATGCACATATTAAAAGGGGGGAAATAAAAATAAAAACGTCAGCTTTGACTGCTGCTTTAATGTCATTTTAATGAGTTTTTATTTACTGAGCATCTTTTGATTTCTATAGCAGGTTTTAGCACACTTCCCCAGCAGTGCAAGATCTTTGTAACACTTTCCTGATTGTGATAATTTGTTGCAAATATTCCAAGCCGTTTGAGCTGTAAACTGTAACAATATATCTGGCAGGATATGCTGCAAGGGCCACAGAATGGACTGCAGCCATAGTTAGGAGCTTCCCGCCAGCCCCTTCAGTCAGCCGTATAATGCCAGTGTGCGGATGGATACTGTTCCGCTCCTCCTTTTACACAAGGGAACCAGTGATTCATGTAAGAGAGGAGCGGGCAGTACAGTAATATGTAGCACACTGTTTCTAAGCAGCTGAGGAAGAGGAGAGAAGCGAAGATACACGCCAGCATTTTCTCCGCTCCCTCTGCACTAGGAAGAGAGGGAGGGTAAGCTGCTGGGACGGCCAGCGGTTAAGGGCTTCCTGTTGCCCACCAATGATTGCGGAGGTTCCCAACTCCAGACCTCAAGGATCACTAACGGTCTAGGTTTTAAGGCTATCCTCTCATTAGCACAGGTGACCCAATCATTATGACCAAATCACCTGTGCTCAAGATGGAGTGTCCTTAAATCCTGCACTGTTAATGAGCCTTGAGGACTGGTGTTGAGAACCTCTGAGCCATAGCTTCAGCAATTAATATAGGCAGAATAAGGGGAATAGGTATCAAGATGGTGCAATTTCCTCTACAAAATAAAATAATGAAGAAAAAGTTGTGCCTGAACATACAAATTAAGCTTAATCTTGCTTCTTGCATTTGATGCTAATATCTAAGACTACGCTTATAGTCGCAGCGACGCTGACGTCATGCTGCGGTCGCTGAAAAAATAAAATTGAATTGACATCCAGCAATCGCAACCAAGCCATCGCGTCACTCCTACTATAAGCGCACGCAACGGATTCAGTGCATTTGTTTTGACGCGGCGTCGCCGGGACTATAAGCATTTAATACTACCTCGGACTTGGCAGATTTATTTGTAGCAATGAGGAAGGGAAACGACCAGTAATAGGCGCAAATTTTGATGCATCACATTTTAATATTGCACTCCCATCTCCTCCCCGTTCAGAGTCTGGAAGGAGATAACGCCATCTATTGGTATGACGTAACTAACACATCGTTCAATCCCTGCTTTAACTATTACGGAGCTCTGTGGATATGCATTGATAGAGGGAAACCTCTATTGGATAGCATAAGCACGAACGTCCGTTATAGTAACGCAAGGCCCGTTATGGCTGAATTCAGCACTTAACACTGCATTAGTGACCTTTGAAGATGCATGTATGTATGTCTTTATTTATATAGCGCCATTAATGTATATAGCGCTTCACAGCAGTAATACACGTGACAATCATATAAATAACAAATAATATAAATAACATAAAGGGGAGAAGTGCTTCAGACAAAAGTAAAATTTACGAAAAGGATTGCCTGCTCTGAAGAGCTTACAATCTAATTGGTAGGTAGGAAGAATGTACAGAGACAGTAGGAGGGCGTTCTGGTAAGTGCGTCTGCAGGGGGCCAAGGTTTATGTATGAGGTGTTAATTATCAGCCATGGAGCTAATTATATGCTTCATTGGTGTGTTTTGAGGTGGGTCTTAAAGGTGGATAGAGAGGGTGCTAGTCGGGTATTGAGGGGAAGGGCATTCCAGAGGTGTGGGGCAGTCGGTGAGAAGGGTTTAAGGCGGGAGAGGGCTTTAGATAAAAAAGGGTTAGAGAGAAGACATCCTTGAGCAGAACGCAAGAGTCGGGATGGTGCATAACGAGACATTACGGCTGAGATGTAAGGAGGGGCAGAAGAGTGTAAAGCTTTAAAAGTGAGGAGGAGAATTGAGATAATCATGTCTTGATCTGGGCCTAAGTGAGCCACATGGTCCTGTCACTTCCTTCGTTTCTGTCTAAAGCAGGGGTGGCCAACGCCAGTCCTCAAGGGTCACTAATAGCTCAGGTTTTAAGGATATCCCTGCTTCAGCACAGGTGGCTCAATCAGTGGCTCAGTCAGAAGGATTTAAACACCTGTGCTGACGCAGGGATATCCCTAATACCTGGCGTGTTGGTGGCCCTTGGTCTAGAGAGAAACTATCCAACAATCGAAAGGCACTTACAGTACTTTCCCCGTTTTATTTCTTTTCAGGGAATCCTGGATATTATTGTCTTAAGTAAAGGCTATTCCCAGGATAATTATGCTATTCACACATTAAAGAACAACTTTGAAGCAGATGCCTACTTTGTCAAAGTCATCGGTAAGTCTGAATGTATTTGACCTTTCTTTCATTCTCAGTGATTTTAAGGGTTTTTGTGAAAAGTCTTTTGGAACAATGCTTTTTGTGGTTATGTTTATGTATAGTTCTGCACACGAGTGGGGTAAAAATACCTTATTAATAAAGGATCCAATTTATAGTCAGTGAATACTTTTGCTTAGTTGTTTTTGTGCTTATCGGGACAGTCTTACCTAATTCAAATAATGAGGGGATTTATTTAGTAGGTTAAAAAATGAATTATCCCAACTTATCCCAGCTTGGTTCATAAACGTTCTCTTGAAGTTTTTAATGTCATTAAACTGTGTGCCATTCAAGCAAAAAAAGCTGTGTGTGCTGTGCACGCGCATAGTAAGTGAAACTTCTTTGACTTTTGTCACAGAAATTGTATTTGTATTGGTGATGTTTTAATTAAAAATCAAAATACAATTTCATTGACAAAACGCAAATAAATTTGACTTAGAACATGCGTACACATCCCTTGTATTTGCACTAAGCGTGAATTCCTCGTGTGTGTGTGTGTGTGCGTGACTGTGTGTGTGTGCGTGTGACTGTGTGACTGTGCGTGTGACTGTGTGACTGTGCGTGTGACTGTGCGTGTTACTGTGTGACTGTGTGTGACTGTGCGCGTGACAGTGCGTGTACGCGTGACAGTGCACGGTGCACGCGACTGACTGTGTGCGCGACTGACTGTGTGCGCGACTGACTGTGTGTGTGTGCGTGGTGATTGTGTGTGGTGGCGTGTGACTGTGCGTGTGTTGCGTGACCATGTGCGTGTGTGTGTGACCGTGTGCGTGCGTGTGACCGTGTGACGTATGCGCAGCCCCCCTGCACCTCACACATCCCCCTAACCTATTCACAGTCGTGTGTGTGTGTATGTGTCAGTCAGTGTGGTGTGTGTGTGTGTGTCAGTGTGTGTGCATGTGTGTCAGTCAGTGTGTGGTGTATGTGTGTCAGTCAGTGTGTTGTGTATGTGTGTCAGTCAGTGTGTGTGTCTGTGTGTGTATATATGTATGTGTTTGTGTCTGTCACTGTATTTGTGTGTCTCTCTTCTCTGTGTCCTGCCCCCTCTCTCCTGACTCCCCCCCCCCCCCTCACAGACAGGCAGAGCTGCGGACCCGCGGCGGCTCTCTACCTGAGTCTCTCCTCCCCCCCCCCCTCACAGAACAGGCAGAGCTGCGGACCCCGCGCTCTGCTGAGACTCTCCTCCCCCCCCCCCTCACGACAGGCAGAGCTGCGGACCCGCGCGGCTCTGCCTGAGTCTCTCCTCGCCCCCACCCACCCCCGGCGAGACGCGGCCGCACCGGCCACCGGGCAGATACCAATAAAGGCCCCCCCCCCTCCGGAAGTGCTGCGTGGGCAGAGGCGTGTCGCGGGGGAAGGGGGGCAGCGCGTCATCGTCCAGCGGAGCTGGCTTCGAGCTGGCACGATCCCCTTCTGATGGTGCTGTGGGGAACGCAGCTCACTCTACCACCCCCCCCCCCCCCCCCCCCCCGTTCCATGCCTCGGCCGGGGGAGTCAGCAGGAGTGCGCAATTAAATTTGAGGGCTGCCGCCGCCGCATGTCAGCAGGTGGGGGGAGCAGAGCTCGTTAGAGCTGGCGGCGGCGGATACCCTCCATGATCCCTGGGCTCCTCTCCTTGACCCGGCGCGCTCAGTCAGCGGCGACCAGGAAAGCGGAGTAGGGAGCAGAGCTGCGCGATGGCAGCGGCCGTTAGGAGCGGCGGCTATCGCCGCCCCTATGTCACTGTGTGTGGGGGTGTGTGGGGTGGGGGTGATGTAGTGGAGAGGGGTGTGATGTCAGTGTTGGGGTCGGGCTGAGCCAGAACACAGCCCGGCCTCAACTGCCAGCACTGACGTCACCATCCGTTTCATTTCTGTCTCCACAATTCTTTTTTGCCCCATCACGAATGAGGTGCCACTAAGGAAGTTTCACTTCAAAAGGCGTATTTCGCCTTTCATTTTAATACAAACATTTTTCCCCAAACATCACTGTGGTTTTTTTTTGGTGTGCTAATTTTAGAGACAAAGGTGATCTCCCTCAGACCATTTAAGGCCGTGAGCTCAATTGGCTAGAGAAGCCATTATCCCCTGGAGAAGTGTTAGCTCCATTAAAATAACTGACATTTACATTTACCCAACCACACAGTCAACTCATCCAAACCATTTTGATTTTAAATGGGATCCAAAAATGTAATACCTAGGTTTCATCTCACCAAGAGTAACAACACACTGTATACATTTATTATGCCCTCTTTTAAACAAATATGCAAAGACCTGTCAAATTGGACTCCTACCAGATATCCTGGTTCGGTAAGATCACTCGATAAAGATGAACATCCTCCCTAAAGATTCTATATTTTTTTTTCATACATTACCAATTAAAGTCCCGGACAAAGAACTGTAACTGCTGCAAAATAGAATCATTCGCTATATTTGGCAAAATAAAAGGCCAAGGATAACAGAATCCATTCCACATTGCCCCAAGTCAGAGGGCCGATTGCGCTCCCGGAGATCAAGAGATATTACAAAGCAGCTGACCTGGACAATTAATCAGTTGCATGATAACCCAACTGAGAAAATGGGTAGAGATGAGGATTTGGTTTGCTATCCTGAGGAGCCCCAGCATATCCTCTGGCTGGAAAAGAACAGCAGACACATTCAGTATATAAAATCTGGTTCTGACATTCTCATGTAATTGTGGGATTCCCTTAAATCCAGAAACAATTGACCACCCCCTTCTTCATATGTACCCTTTGTTCTCAAAATATTTTTTTTCCGCTAGGTTACAATAAGAACCACCAAATCTATGGAAGAGCAGGAAGTTAGTAGGATGAAAAGGTGATGGATTTACGTACTATTAAACCTTCCCTACAATAAACAAAATGTAACATCCAAATCCTAATTTTAATAGATATCTACACCTTATCCAACTCAATACAGCTCACCCCGTTCTAGCGCGATCCGCTATAACGCGTTTGAGCGTGGACCCCGCAAATTATTTATTTTTTTGCACACTGCCCACACAGCACACTCAGCACCAGCAAACACACTGCACGCGCACACCACAGCACACACACTCACAGCACACCACACTGCAAGCACACTCAGCACCAGCACACTGCACAAACTCACAGCACACACACCCACAGCACACACTCACTGCACACACTCACTGCAACACACTCAGCAACCCACACCATCACACACTCACACACACGCAACACACATACTGCCACACAGCACCACTCACACCAGCACACACACAGCATACAGTCACAGCACACTTGCACACACCACTACTCCTCACTGCACACACAGCACACTAGAGACCCTCACCACAGCACGCACACACACACCGCACACTCAGCACCTCACACGCACAGCACACACACTGCGCCCACATGCGCCAGTCATCCAGCACACATACAGCACACACTCACTGCACCCTGCACACACTCACTGCGCACAACCCACACACTGCACACACGACTCACAGCACACACACATACTGCACACCCACTGCACACAACCACCACACACACTCACAGCACACTGCACACACTCACGCACACACACACAGCACAACCAACAGCACACACTCACAGCCACACTCAATACTCACTGCACATAACCACAGAACACTAGACACACTCACAGCACCACTGCACACACACAGCACCACACCAGTGCACACTGCCCCAGCACACACACTACACACAGCACACACCACACTTGCACTACTACACACACAGCACACTCACAACCAGCACACACTGCCACACACTCACACACACACACAACACACTCAGCACCAGCAACACACTACACACACTACACACACGGCACACAGCACCAGACACACACACAGCACCAGTCACACACACGCACACACTCAAAGCACACTGCACCCACTCACAGCACACACCACTGCCCACTCACATCGCCACACACCCACAGTACACACTCACAGCACACTGCACACACTCACTGCATTGCACACAGCACACTCAGCAACGAAAACCACACTACACACTCACAGCATACTGCACACACACACCTGCACCAGCACCAGCACACACACTGCACCACACACACCACTGCAAACACAGCACACTTACAGCACACTCAGTACCAGCACACACACACACACTGCACCAGCACCAGCACACACAGCACACACAGTACACTGCACACACTAACAGCACAGTCAGCAACAGACACACACGCACTCACAGCACACTGCACACACCTCACATGCACACAGCACACACATAGCACACCACACACCCACTTGCTCACACATCCTCCACCATACTGCACACAGCACACACCTCACTGCACACAGCCACTAGACCATCCTCACAGCACACGCGCACACACACACACCACACCAGCACAGCCACAACCCCCCCCCCCCCCCTACCACCCTATCTCTGGTGTCATTGCTGCTGGGGGTATCGTGGCTGGGGGTGGGTATTTGTGCGGAGCTGCTGGCGGGATCGTGGCGAGCTGGGGGGGAATCGTGCTGGGCTGGGGATTGGTGCGGGCTGGGGGATTGGTGTGGGGCTGCTGGCGGTTATCGGTGCGGGCTGGGGGGGCGGGGATCGTGCAGAGCTACTGGGGGATTGGTGTGGAGCTGCTGGGGCTACTGGTGGAAGTACGGTGGCTGCTGGGGGATCGTGTGGGCTGCCAATTTCAATCCTGGTGAAACACCCAATCTCTAACCAAGGGAATCACCTCTGTCCTCTACCATGCATTCCGTACATCCCTAGTGACCCTAAAACCAACGATTATATGTTGGCGTGGGAGAGGGACCTTAGCATAACTATAAATATGGAAACTTGGCGGGATATTTGGGAGGCAGCAGGCAAATACTCCACCTGTGTAGTGATTAAGGAAAATTTATATACAATCCTATATCGTTGGTACTACACCCCGGTAACACTAAATTCTATTTATCCAAATGTTTCGCCTATGTGTTGAGGGAATGTGACAAACAGGGTCCCATCCTACATATCTGGTGGAATGTCCTAAAATTAAACCCTTTTGGGACAAAATTCTCATTGGCAGAAAGAGGTGTCTGGTTTCCGTATCCCTAGAAACCCCCTCTTTTTAATTCTGGGGGCGCCAATTTCCCAATTTAATCAACCTGGAGTCTGAAATGAATCAATCATTTCTGTATTCAACAAGATGCTCCATTGCTCGCTTTTGGAAACAAAACCTCGCCCCTTTCCAGTGTGTTTGTAATAAAATGTGGGGTGTGACGTACCTCGGGAGACGTCGGCTTCATCTTCACTCCACAACACACCATAGATTTATTGATACCTGGGAGCCCTGGTTTCACACACTTTCATAAGCAATTAAGATTATAGGTGACATATGGGAGTCCTAATGCTGCAGGAATATATATATATAAATGTTAATAGTGGCGCTGTGTGTCTTGTACTTGTATTAGAACCCGTTTTCCCTCCCCTCCCCCCCCCTTTTTTCCCCTTCAATATTATTTAACCCCCATTTCTTGTTATGTAAAAGGTGTTATGTGATATATGTTAAATTTTGGTGAACCTGTCTTGAAAAGTTAAGTAAAAATAAATAAATACTGAACTATAATCTTGCCCAGCACTGGAAGTGGCTTTACAGCATTCTGAATAGGGAACAGTATGTTTCCGCTTGGCATTTTTTCAGATTTCCCATCGCAGTTGGGAACACGTAAAGGAAACCATTACAAACTTTCAAACATGATTTTAAAATACTTTACATTTTATTTTGGGAGGGGCACACAGACGTTCCAGCCATTCAGCCTCAAAGTCAGGCTGCAACTAGAATAAGGTTCACACTGGTCAAACATGGACCGAAAACTGAATGTCCTCTTTTCTGACAAAAGAAACACTCACACAAACCACTAACACACTCACGCTTACACTCACACAAACCACTAACACACTCACGCTTACACTCACACAAACCACTAACACACTCACGCTTACACTCACACAAACCACTAACACACTCAGCTTACACTAACACAAACTGCTTACACACTAACATACTGTACATTCCTACGCTTACACCACTTCTGTACACTCACGCACTCACACTTGCATACACACCCACTCTTGCTCCACTGCTTACACACTCAGGCCGTTCTATAGTGCCTGCCTTGCTGCGCTGTGCGCGCGCGCTGCATTTATAGTTGGCTGACGTAGTCAGCTTTTCTATATGGCGCCGCGCGCACGGCAAGGAGATGTGGAACCGGCCGACGGGGAAGATGAAAAAAGAAAGAATTTACGCCGCTACAACCACGACCCCCCGCTGCGTGTGTGTTGTGTGTGTGTGTGTGTGTGTGTGTGTGTGTGTGTGTGTGGTGTGTGTGTGTTGTCCCATGTTCTTCTTCTTCCCGTTTTTTATTTTGCAACCCACCCCCCACACAGTCATACACTCGCGCATATTCCGCCACACAAACGTGTGCCTTCGCACGGCACGCGTGCGCGCACGCCGCACACACTATATAACCCCTTACACTTACACATCCTCACACTACACTTTTGACGTCTTTAAGTCTTTAAATCTTGACATTCCACTCGAAACAGATAAAATATAATTAATTAATCAATAAATTATTTTCTCCATGTTTCTTGCTAGACATCTCAATTAATCTTAAAAAGTTGCCTCATCTTTCCAAATTCTTTATTCATTTGTTTGTTTTAAAAGAGCAATTTTTGACACACACAAAATTCCTTTGAAAGGTGCACAGATAAAGCATCTTATCAAAGCATCTTCAATTAATCACCGTCCTCCTCCTGCCTGAACCAGCTTAAAGTCTTGGCAAATGGATGAGATGCTCTTGAACAGATTTTGTAGAAGTATTAAGGAGCAGAGGAGAAAAGTGACCGAGATGGTAATTGGTCATCTGCTAGTGTTAAGGCCTGACTTTTGCATCCTGGTCAGAAGGGTACTGTATTTCTCAGACTCTACAAGCTGTTGTCAGGAGAGTGGCTGCAAATACATCACAAACCGCCGTCGCTCCTAATCGTATAATGAAGCAATTAAAATATATCATTAAAGAGGGCAATCCGGCAGCTTCATTTTTTTTGGTTTGTTTTTAATATACGCAACATTTGTTTTACTTTTATTGAAAACTAATTACCTAAGCTGTTCTCAATGAACGATCAGCAAAGATCCTGCTCCTCCCGCTAACTGCTGCCTTTCAGTTTCAATTCAATCCTTTAGTCATGGTAACAAAGCAGCTACAAATGTATTCTTATATTACTAAATTAACAATATCTATTGTTGCAGTTTGCAGCTTGAAACTGCTGGGAATATTGGCAACAAATTATCACAAATAGGAAAGTGTTGCAAAAGATCTTGAACTGCTGGGGAATTGTGCTCAAACCTGCTATAGAAACAAAGATGCTCAGTATATTAACTCATTAAAATGGCATTAAGGTTTCAATTTTAAAATAAAAAGGTAGTAGATTCATCTAATACTACAGAACTGATTAAAAAAAAACAGATGCAGGATATTGCACGGATTACTCCTTTAAAACAATAATCTCCCCCTCCTCCCTAAGAATCCTAAATGAATGTGTCCATCTTCTCTTAAAAATAAATCAATTCAAGTTTTTAAAAAAACATGTTTTTAATCTCTTGGATCGAGGTTATCACCTTACCTTTAGACTTCCATGATCTCTGTGGCGTTCCCCATTTTAACACCCCTGACACTAATATTAATAACACTATATCCCTTGAAGCGAAGGAGAGATGTTAAAAATAAAATCAGCCTTGAAAGGGCAAGAAGAGATGTTTTTGGAATTAAAATAAATTAAATGCAAAAATAATGCAATCAGTGCAGACTGCTGCTTTAAAACATTATTTAACATGCTTCCTGCTTAGCCCTCCATATGTTCGACCCTAATGTTTACAACACCCATGACTGCAGGCATTTTCAACCTCCATCATGTTTTCTGTACATTTCTTATTGTATGTTGCGCTGTTTCACAAGGTACAAGAGGGAAGTATATTTCGAACAGAGTGAGAAGTGCTAGAGCAAGATGTCATTCTCTGAAATCTGGAGGCGCAGGAGAAGTGGAGAAGGACTTCTTTACACACAGGGTGGGGATTCATCGAGTCGTCTCCCAAAAATAGTGGTGATTATTAATACAGTAAGGGGATTCCAAAAGGTGGTGATAAAACAGGGCTATCCGACGTGCGAAAGAAAGCAAGGATTAATGCGTCACAGCAGATGGGGAATAGGCAGACTGTGAGCCAAGCGGTTCTTACAGTACGCCGTCAATATGTCGTGTCAAAAACAACTCCTGCCTTACCTAATAACCTCTCGCTGCTTTGTATCTTTTTGTGTAATATAGAATCGTTATTGGGATTTCACTCCCTAGGGTTTATTGTTAGATTGTGTGGCACTTCTTTCTCCTTTAGAGTGATTTAAGCATTATCCTTACGCACCCAGCTATAACAATCATCACCCATTTGGTCCATTCAGCCTACTGGCACACTACCTTAAAGCGTTATACCCCCAACACACATTGTGTACTATAATATCAGACAGGAAGAAGCAGACCCTTCATGGCTAATACAGCCTGCAGCTGCTATATCCACTGTTTCTGATCCAGCAGCCCAGACCCACCATGGACTAGTTTTAATGTGTGTTTTGTATGTTAATTTTTTGTCTTTAATTTATTGCTTTACCTATTAAATTTTAATTTTAAATGGCAACGTGACGTCATTACCCGGAGCGCGGGTAAGTTGGGGGGTTGGGGGGGGGCGCGGGAGCGAGGGGACAGCCGTCAGGGGGGCGCAGGGAAAAAAGTTTTGTGCACCCCTGGTTTAGCGTGTGGCCTGAGTTTTAAAAGCCCTTAAATGAATTTTCCAGAGCTGGCTAACATTATGCAGCCGCTGTTGTGCGATAGGGAATTAAATTACGGGATTTGCCAACTCGTGACAGTTGAAATAAATTACGACTCGAACGATAGGCGTTTAAACTCACGCCAACGTAATGCATTACTGCAAGGAAACTGGTGCAATAACATTGGCTACTGCGTGCTATTAAATACCAATAAAGAAGAGGGGTGAGAACATGTTACATGGAACAGTCCTTTGGTCTGTGCTGGAATTAGAAGCAACATAAATAAGCATTTAACCCCTTTATTGCCAGTGTGACCAGCAATGTACTGAATGTACTGGCCCCTCTGACAGCAAAGGGATTAATAACCCAGCACCTTTCTCTTATTAATAACTATAGAGTGAGTAATTGGAGTTATGTCATATTTCTCTCTCTCTTTGTTAATCCTCTAACGCAAGTTACCAGACGTGCCTCATTAAACTGACATCAAGTTGCTCTGGGTTTAGAACAGAGGTGCACAACTCCAGTCTCAAGTGCCACAACAGGTCAGTTTTAAGGATAGCACAGGTGGCTCAATCAGTGGCTCACTGGAGTTGCCCACCTTGGGATTAGAAGGTCACATTAAAACACACAACCACCCCCATTCCCTTCCCCTCCTCCCCCCAAATGATGAATCATTCAGTTGAATAGTTCTAGACAACGTTTTGGGTTGTTATTCAGTGTTAAAACCCATGGGTACCAAAGTGCATTAACTGCTTGTTGAAAATAACATGCAGCATCTTTTTATATGCTGAAAAAAAATGTAGGTTCTTTAGACCTACAGTCTATTTTAAGGCAGTAGGAATTGTATTTATTTTAGCATAGGTTTTCACATCTCATTCCAAATACACAGATGCTTTTGCTTTTCCACAGTGCTCCAGCGGGTTCGGTTCCAATGACTGTCCAAACCAAGTAAGGTATGAAACTTTCAACTATATGCAAGGATACATATGGTCTGTTTCCTAAAGTGTAATGGCTATTGCCAACCAATATGAACCTTCCCACCGCCTTAAGTTCAGTCCCATATAAAATTAAATTGAACTAGTGCCTGACTTGATTGATTGTCTTTTATTTGCAAAAGTCAGACATCTTGGCAAATTTTACAATATGTATTTTTTTTTAAGTTTGCATTATTTTTGCTGATTTTGGGGAGGTGGAAATAAAGCTTTGTTTCACCTTAATTATACATAGAAACATATGACAGCATATATCCTTGCTATTTTTTCTATTTAGGATGGCCTATGTCCATACCAAGCATGTTTGACTTCCCTTACTGTAATAGCCTCTGTTTGGGCGGCTATTACATGAATCTACCCACCCTTTCTGTGAGGAAGTACTTCCTCACGTTCCCCCCTTTCCTCTGTTTCTAGCTCTCCTCTCCCTATGACATTGCTTTCCTCCTGTACTTTGTTGAAACCTATATAGGCGTACCCCGCATTAACGTACGCAATGGGACCGGAGCATGAAGTAAAGCGATAATGTACTTAAAGTGAGATCACTCCCCTTTTTCCAATTAGCGATGTCATGTACTGTACGCAATCGTCATATACGTGCATAACTGATGTAAATAACGCATTTCTTATGCTCTCCCGCTTGCGCATGCTTCGGTACAGGTAGGGATCCGGTATTGCTGTTCGGGACTT
>WSYH01011378.1:0-20936 GCA_036426205.1 Ascaphus truei | reverse complement strand
CCCCCTCCCGCCACAGGCTACCCTTCTCTTCCCTGGACTGTTGAAACCCTTGACGTTGTGAGAAAGAATGGTCACACCCATTGCGTCTTGTATGTGAGCTTACCCATAAGGACTTCAGACTTGTCTATGATTGGCTGAGGCGGAGCTAAATGATTGATTGCCGGTGGGCGGGGTAGTGGGGGTGTCAGGATGGGGAGGGAGGGGATGGAGTGGGGGACAAAAAAAAAGAGAACCTGATCTGGTCTGCAACCCGGTTGGTTTCCATGGCCCTAGGCTGGGAATAGGGACTGCGTCTCCTTTGTGGGTAGGCCTGGACATCCCTAGCCCAAGGGCCTTGAATATGTGTCGGCCCCTATTCTCTGCATTCTGTTGCTTATATCCATCACTAGGGCTTTGAGTTGTGCCGTTTCCCTCTCATTTTTTGGGATTGCACGTGTTGCTGCTTCCATCTGCCCTTTTGGTCCGGCAGTTCTTTCTCCCACACTATCAACATCTTTCCTGAGCTCTGTGAGCTCTTTGTGAAAGAATGCCTTGGTCTCTCTGCAGAACTCCTTAAGATCCGTGCGGGTAACTAACTGTTGATCCCTTTTGTCTTCAGCCCGCTCTCCCTCGGATTCCGACTCCTCCGGCAGTGCGGCCCATCGAGTCCTCTGCTCCCGCCATTCCCCCTCTGGGAAGGATATCTGTTAGAACGGAGGTAAGTTGGTGGGCATCACTGTTATTTCTGTTGTGTAAAGCTGTCAGCGTGTTTGCTGTAGGTGGTGATTAAATGACTGTTTAAAGGTTGATTAGTGCCGATGGGAACGGAGCTCTTCTCTTAGGCACCCATTCCCTCAGTTGTCGCCCATGCGCCCTCCGACTCACAGGTCCTTATAGTATTTTCAGTTTCATTCAAAAAACTCAGCAGCCAATCAACGCGTGGGAATGTTCCCAAGCAGCCAATCAGAGCTAAGCCGGCTAGAAAAGTCGGGTCAGCGGGAAATCCGAAATAGCCGAGAGCCATGTGCAAGCCTGCCGCCTCTCTCCCTGGCTATCTCAATGCCACCCGCTGGGACAGGCTCCACCAGGTCTGGCAGAGCGAGTGGCATCCCGGAGGACTGCCATTGATCTCTGGACTTGGTACTCCGCCTTTCCCGGTTGACCAAATGTTGTTCACACCTCTGGGCATCCTCTGGCTGGTTTGAACTCCGATGTCCAGGAGACTTACCGGCGCCTGTGGGTTTGCACGGGCAGCCTGTTTGTACATCGGTCCCCAATGTGTAAAAACATATTGCAATACAGTGAAGTATATTTTAATACACTTCTGAGACTTGGGGGACAGGAAGGGAAAAATATTGTAGTTTTATTTCTTTCTGCCTTATTCCCCACACACTTTCCCTGTGACTCAGTTTGGACTCTGAGTCCCCCCTTAACCTTATATACGGTTGGGGCACACACATACCCTATACTGGTTGTGGGTCACTTTTGCACTAGCTGGGGTACCCCCCTTAACAGAGGAATTCCCTCAGCTATAGAGATACCTATTCATCCCTGTGCCTCATTATCCTTTCTGGGCTGTGCTGAAGCAGGGTACCCTAGCGGTGAGTCACGCTTGCGTTTTCAAGGAGAGATTGCCGGGACAATGTGCCGACATGTATCCGAGAATCAGGCATGATTCCCGGGTACAATTATGGGGGAACCGACAACTCCGGAACCCAACCTCCTAGGCACATTCTGTCACCGGTTCCTCCGCAAACCCCCCCTTGAAACTCATAGCCCAGCAATCCCTGCTCGCTGGCACGCCCAGAAACTCATACCCCAGTAATCCCTGCTCGCTGGCATGACCGGGAAGGGCATAACACAAAAAATGCTTTTAATACAAAGAATACATTGAAATGGTACAATGTTACTGGGCCAAAAGCTAACTCTCTGGGACCCTTATACACGGATCAGGGGTAACCAAAACGGGCGAGACCTTTATTATAGAGAGGCTTACTTCTGTCTGTAACAGCTTACTTCCTCTTTTCTGTCTGCAGCAGCTTACTTCCTCTTTTCTGTCTGTAACAGCTTACTTCCTCTTTTCTGTCTGTAACAGCTTACTTCCTCTTTTCTGTCTAATAGCTTACTCCTCTTTTCTGTCTGTAACAGCTTACTTCCTCTTTTCTGTCTAACAGCTTACTCCTCTTTTCTGTCTAACAGCTTACTTCCTCTTTTCTGTCTGTAACACCTTACTTCCTCTTTCCTGTCTAACAGCTTACTCCTCTTTTCTGTCTGCAGCAGCTTTCTTCCTCTTTTCTGTCTGCAACAGCTTACTTCTTCTTTTCTGTCTGCAACAGCTTACTTCCTCTTTTCTGTCTGTAACAGCTTACTTCCTCTTTTTAATCTGTAGCAGCTTACTTCCTCTTTTCTGTCTGCAGCAGCTTACTTCCTCCTTCCAAGTCAGCGCTGGCACTTAGGGGTTAATGTTTCGGTGAGTGTGCCGTGGACCCCCACCCCCCTATAAGCTTTGTCTTGGGAGGAGGGTGAACAAGGTCATTCTGTGCCGTGTGTCCGGGAACACGCAGGAACATACCTGTAATTGCCAGGCCCCTGCGCACGGTGTGGGGGGTTCCTCTGCTGAAACCGTGCATGTTGTATCCTGACTGCTAAGTGTCCGCAGCGAAGTATTTAAATATACTATACTTTACTAACAATTAGTGTGTGCGTGTCCATGTGTGTACTTGTGGGCGACACCGACAATCCGAACATAAGCATTTCTATCAGTACATTTTGAATAAGTATTTTCCTGTCAGTACATACAGTATACACACAAAGTCCACACACACACACACACACACACACACACACACACACACACACACACACACACACACACACACACACACACAGTATATGCACTCACATATACAGTATATACACATACACACATACAGAGATGTACAAACATATACAACATACCCACACATATACACATACACAGTATATACACACACATACAGATACGTACAGACATACAATATACACACATAGACACATACACAGTATACACATACATACAGATATGTAGACATATACAATATACACACATACAGTATACACACACAGTATATACATATACATACATATGCACACACAGATACGTACAGACATATACAATATACACAGTATATACACATACACAGTATATACACATACAGATACGTACAGACATATACAATATACACACATACAGTATATACACACATACACATACACAATATATGCACTCACATACACAGTATATATACACATATACAATATACACACACATATACACATACCCAGTATATACACATACACACATACACATACGTACAGACATACAACATGCACACATATACACATACACAGTATATACACACATACAATAGACACATATACAATATACACACATATGCACATATACATATACACATACAAAGTATATGCACTCACATACAATATACACACATATACACACATATACATACACACAGTATACACAATGTGCGTTGTCCATTTACCTTTATTAAAATATTTTATTTCAAATATTTACAAGGGGAGGTATTTAGTATCACTACTAATGTAAAGATTTAACAAGCAGCTACATCTGAATACAATTGTTACTGGCATCTGTGAAAGCAACAAAGTGGCAATACAGAGTAATAAATAAAAAATAAATGCAGCAGTTACTCCGCTTTAAGGAAATGTGATTCCCTCAGCCGCCGGTCGATCCATTTTCCTGTGATCGACCAGCAAAGATCCTGCTTCCCTGGGTTCACAATATGGCTGCCCATTTCAAAAGAGGAAGTGCTGTGCCTTTGTAAATGGTTGCTATAGCAACCCGAGGAAACTTAATACATTAAAACTCATGAACCAGGGAGCTCCGGGACAGCCGGATCTAGCCAAATACCACGAAGCAGCTGCACGTGGAGTATCCAAAAACTTGCCGGGGAAATAAATTCTGGGGCAGTATCCAGGTAATGGCTGCAAAATTTTCAGTGACAATTTCTTGCAGACAGACTAATGGCCCATCGGAGTAACACAGCGGGGGTCCCTGGCAGTCCATTCAACCAGGGACCCCCGCTGTGTTAATCCGATGGGCCATTAGTCTGTCTGCAGAAAGGTCACAGAAAATGTTGCAGCGTTACTGGGGTATTGTTGGTGATTGCCCCAGGTTTTCCAAGGCAAGTTTTAGAATACTCGTCGGCGCGCCTGTAGGAAGAGCTCACTAATCTACTGGTCTGCAATCCCGGGCACTAAACCGTGGGTGGACATTGGGAGGTCAGAAGCCCGGACCATAGATAAGGCGTCTCTTTTGTGGTTAAAAAGGCCAGATAGATTAACACACTGTAAGGATCACCCAGTATTAGCACACTCCCTATGTACATGGGACCAAAACTGCAAGTATAAACAGATATCTGACACCGATCAGACTTAACCCCGAGTTCCCCTCACCGTACCACTCAAATGTCTTTAGGAGCTGGGGCGAAAAAGGACCATCCTCTATTGGAGATATGCAAAAAGGAGGCAGGCTTTAACCCTGAATTAAAGGAAGAGTACGGTATTCCCAACACGCAAATATTCCAGTATATGCAGCTCAAACACTGTGTTTCTTCCATTCAACCAAATGATATTTGGATTAGACCTCTTACCACCTTTGAGAGTCTGTTCCAGTTGGGTCAATACGACAAAGGGACAATAGCCCAATTCTACCAGACTCTAATATATCAATATAGGGGGCAAGCAAGCCCAAATATCTCAGACCGGGGAAAGGATGTGGGTAGCCCCCTAGAAGATGAGGACTGGGAGGAAATATATGAGAGGATAGCTAGAGTTTCTCGGTGCTCAGCGGTTAGGGAAATGGATTTGAAGGTTCTTCACAGGTGGTACTACACGCCTACATTCTTCCCCCCCCCCCACTAACTTCCCCATATGTGTTGGCGCAACTGCGGACAACTGGACACGTTCAAGCATATATGGTGGTCCCGACCCAAGATAATTTTGTTCTGGGGAAAGATTAGAAGATTAATAAAAGGGGTATTAGGATTAGATCGGACATGGGATATGGAAACCGTACTTCTTTTAAAACCAGTAGAGGGTCTAGAGAGGAAGGCCGACCATCTAGTTACACAAATCCTGTCGGCAGCTAAAGTAATGATCGCAAAATTCAGGAAACAGATCGACACCCACCCCCATCACAACAGGAACGCAAATATTGAACCTCATAATGATTATGGAGACTCGCTAGTTTAATTCATGACAGGTACAATAGCTTTATGACAACTTGGGACCCCTGGGAGACCCACATATGGCAGAACCCAAACTGACTCCCCCCGAGAGACCAGACCTGACCGATATAAGGAAACAGAAATAAACTGCCCGGCGCTTCCTTAATACAGTGCCACAGCACCACCCAGTGGTGAAAAAATATAACAAGCAAATGCAAGAAAGGGAAAACATGCAATATAAATAAGGTAACAACAATAAAATAAATATAATCAAAGGACCACTCAACCTTAAGAGGAAAAAGCCACAATCCTCTAGAGAACAGAAAATGCAAGGGATGAGGGAGTGTGTCCTAGATTTGACCAATGGTGTTCTGCAGCAGCTTCAGATGAGGAAATGCCTGGTAGCCAAGCTAGAGCTGGTGGGGAAGAAAAACGGGAAGGAAGGGGGGAGGAGACAAAGAAGGGGCTGATGGTGTAGTAATATAAAACACCTTTAATAAATGACACATAAAAAAGCCCCCCTGAAGGCGTACTCACACTCTGTACTGCCACTCAGGGCACATAAGGATATCTTTACAGCCAATGCTGTCTGGTGTGCGTCTCCTCCGTCTCTGGCAGTCTCTGACGGTCCCCACAAGCGGCCGCTGGGGTTCTCGTGCAGCTTGACTGGAGTCGGCGTCTGGCATCACGATCAACCGGGAATGGATTGCCTCCTCCTCCTCCTCCTCCTCCACTCAGTTAACCCTATCTTGCGAAACGCGTTGAGTGGAAGAGGAGGAAGAGGAGGCAATCCGTTCCCGCATCCCTTGCGTTTTCTGACCGATATAAGCACTGACTGAAAAAGACACCAGCTTGGGAGTATGCTTATGTTTATTTGATTGTATGCTCCCTGCGTGGAGACCAATGATGATGCAACCCCCTCCCCCCCCCAACCACCCTCTTTATTTTCTGTCCCCCCCCCCCCCCGCTCCCTTTCTTTATAGTTTGCAAAAATAATAAAATACAAGTTGGGGAAAAAAAAAACTCATGAAAAGGGCACAGTGGGGGGAATGAAAAAAATGCAGTAAGTGTTATCTAAGGTCACGATTATACAGCGCGCGATGGCGCTCGCGTGCGCGCCAACCACAAATTTCCTAATGCCTGAGGCCGCTCCTAGTGCGCGCGAGCACAACGGAGTGCGACGGCATGACCGCGATTTGAAGAGACAAACATTTTTGTCTTTTCAAGCGCATCCGCGTCACGTGAGCTGGTTCAACCAATGAGAGCGAACCAGCTTTGTGACGCATCCGCCACACCTCCCCGATCTCCTGCAGCCAAGTTCACAGATCGCTGGGGCTGCAGGAGTGCGCGAGGCGATGCGCGCGGGCGCACAACGAGTAAGATCTCAGCCTAATACTACACAACTGATTTATTTAAAAAAAACATAGGATTTTGAATGTTTTTCTGCTGTAAAGGGTTAAAGTAATGAGCTTGGCATTGTGTCGGTAGCAGATTATCCCGTGGCTAGTTCCGGTAGGTAAGGAGTTAATGGCCACTGGTGCTGAGGAGGGGGTCAGCAGGTTAGTATTTACCTAAAGCTTATTAAAAGGTTCACTAAAAAGAAATCTCCAGCACTGGAGAATTTGCCGTGAATGGCTCATGACCTGAAATAATATCACGTGAAGTAATATTATCAGACCCAGGGCAGCGTGACCTGAACATCTTACTCTTTGCTTGTAGGTGTTTGAGACACCGATGGATAAAGTGGTGGTGCCACGCCACTACTACTCCATACAAAAGCCGTGGGTTCTGGGTAAAAAATAATATCAGGAGAACGTTTCCAACTTTAAAGCAATTTATGAAAACTTTTATACCAGTGGTATTTAAATTCCTAATACGTTTAAACACAATTCCTAACTGTTCCTAGTCAGTGAAGACACAACTTTACAGCATCTCCATGATAGTCATTTCCCACAGGCAGAGCACGATAAGGGACCCGTACCCTGTGCAAATTCGTTATTAACTAGCAATATTTACTCGCTGTCTGAACATTTTTTTTTTACCCTTTGGGTGTTATTTATGAAAGTACAATAGTGCCAATCAGACCCTACCGAGTGAAAACTACAGATGTAAGATCTAATTGTCTTCAGTGCCCCTGCACCATAGGATTAACCGCGGCAGTGGGTACCATTCAGCAGTATCGACCCGTCCCCCGTTCGCAGCAGACCCTGTCCCCGACACGGCTGACCTGTTCGGGGACAATCTTGCTATATCTGTACCTTCCAAGTCTATAGGACTTTCCAAGCAGTGTCACCAGATCAGCACTATCACACTTTATTGAAGAACCCCTCCTATGAGTTCATCTTAGGGAGTTCTCCTGTGTGAGTTCTTTCCTCTCACTACATTTCCCATACGTTTATGGTCTCTCTACTCTTTTAACTTCTTGGAGTAGAAAGAGGTAATGGTTCCGATGGTAGCTTTCCCCGCTATACGTTTCTTTCACTGGAGGGAATTTTCTTATGACAAAGCTTTATCCACGATCACTCCACTCTCTGGGAATCTTCATTTTGTGAGTTTTTAGGTGTTAACGAAGATGTGATATCCGATTAAAGCTTTCCTCACATTTACTGAGACTCTGTTATGTGTGTACGCAGGTGTTTAACAAGATGTGATCCGTAAACATAGCACTTCCCACATTCAGTGCACACAAGTGGTTTCTCCCCTGTGTGAGTTCACTCGTGTGTAATAAGATTTATTTTCTGACAGAAGCTTTTAGCACAGTAAGAATATGCATAGGGTTTTACTCCAGAATTAATTTTTATGTGGTCGCCATAACTGGTTTCTGTGTAGAAACTTTTACCACTTTCAGGGGATTTAAAAGGTTTTTCTCCTATGTGAACTCTTTGATGTCTCCGCAGATGTTCTTTGCTCTTGTAGCTATTCTCACACTCGGTGCACGCATACTGCTTCACCTCCGAATGAGATTGTTGGTGCCTAAGAAGGTATGCTATTGTACGGAAGTGTCTGCCACATTCAGAGCATGTGTATGGTATCTTCCCTGTGTGAGATCTTCTGTGATCAACAAGTTCTGAATTACAACGGAAACTTTCCTCACATTCACTACATTTGTAGTACTTCCTCTGTGAATCCGTCTTTTGGTGGTCATCAACAGTAGACGTCTGCAGCGGCTTCACAACTGCATGAGATTCTTGGTGCCTAGCAAGGTATCCTCTTGTCCTAAAGTTTTTGCCACATTCCGTGCATGTGTATGATGTCTCCACCGTGTGAGATCTTTGGTGAATGACAAGTTCTGAATTAAAACGGAAACTTTTCTCACATACACTACATTTGTGGGGTTTCTCCTGTGAATGAATCTTTTGGTGTTCAAGAAGAGTACACTTCTCATAGAAGCTTTCCTCACATTTGGTGCATTCATACAGTGCTTTCCCTAGAGAGTCACACTGGTGATTATTAAGCATACATATTGTACTAAAGCTTTTATCACACTGGATGCATGTGTAAGATTTATCTCCCGGCTGTTGTTCTTGATGTTCCATATAACCAGACTTCAATGAGAAACATTCCCCACACGTATGACACACGTATGACTGCGGGCTTTTGGAAGATATCAGATCTCCGTTTTTTGGACACTTGCTGCTCTTATTCTTTATAACCTCGGGGCTTAGCTGTTCCGCTTTCTGTTTTTTGGGCCGTTTACTGATGGTTTTAGGGTTACCGCCTTTATAGTCACATGAAGAGGATTGCTCTGCAGAGTGTGGGTTACGGGTTTCCTTGGAAGAGTTTTCTGCCCGGCTTTCCTGCCCGCTGATTAGTTCACCCACAATGCTGCAGCTTTCAAGTCTTTGGTAACGTTGGGTATCATTTTCCAGCGGCATCTTTTGTGGTCTACGACGTGCAGAAGATCGGTCATCTGCTGGAGATAAATACATGTGAAGAGGTCTCATTAGTTGGAACAGAACAGCTAAATTCGCCACAATGGCGGCACTGTATCGCTCTCTGAGTCAAAAGGAAGACATACCTACAGTACTACAGTACTACAGTACTACAGTACTACAGTACTACAGTACTAGCACCTGTACTTGTAGGGCAAAACAGGAAATAAACATTGACATAAGATCATTACATTTCATATAAATTCATAATTGTATTTAAAATGTATAATGTCAGAAAGACAGCTTAGCAAACATGTCCATCCAATTGTACAATATTCAACATATAAACAAAGGGACATTCATGTGACACGTTGCGTCTCTGGCGCCTTGGTGTCCGCCCGGCTTCATTTTGTTGGTATTTAGTATTTGTTTATATATTTGATAGTATACAGTATAGTATATATAGTATAGTATATAGTATACAGGTAGTATACAGTTGTATGGCAATGTCTGCTTCACTGTAGGTCTCTGACATTATACAAGTATGAACGTATACTAAATGTAATGAATTGGGTCTTTAGTTCTCTCATCCATTTACTTCTTTTAATAACACTTTATAGCATTTGCATTTTTCATTTTATACGACATCAAAACATCGAAGTACAACACAAAGCAAACGGAGAAAGGTAAGGTAGGATTGGGGAGGGGGGAAGATAAGGTAGGATTGGGTGGGGGAGGGGGGCAGGGATGTGAGGAGGGAAAAGATAAGTCTGGGGTGGGGTCAGGGACGAGGAGAAAAGTAAGGTAGGATTGGGAAGGGAAGTTAGGCAGTGTAGGGGAGGTGGGAAAAGTAGGATTGGGGAGGGGGTCAGGGAGGAGAAAGGTAAGGTAGGATTGGGGAGGTGGGCAGTGGAGGGGAAAGGTAAGGTAGTATTGGGGAGGGAAGGTGGGCAGTGGAGGTGAAAGGTAAGGTTGGATTGGGGAGGGGGTCAGGGAGGAGAGAGGTAAGGTAGGATTGAGGAGGTGGGCAGTGGAGGGGAAAGGTAGGATTAGGAAGGGGAGGTGCACACTGGAGGGGGGTAGGTAAGGTAGAATTGGGGAGGTGAGGTGGGCAGTGTAGGGGAGGAGGGGAAAGGTAAGGTAGGATTGGGGAGGGAAGGTGGGCAGTGTAGGGGAGGAGGGAAAAGGTAGGATTGGGGAGGGGGTCAGGGAGGAGAAAGGTAAAGTGGGATTAGGAAGGGGAGGCGAGGTGGACACTGGAGGGGGGAGGAGGGGATAGATAACGTAGAATTGGGGAGGGATGGCGGGCACTCGAGATGGTCAGGGAGGGGGGGGGGAAGGTAACACAGGTGCCTTGAAATAAACACTTTCTTAACACAGCTACTTCTATTTAATGCGTGCTGTGTTAGTCCAGCTGCTGCTGTATAGTGCAGAGTAAACGAGTACTTCAGTATTAGGTGAGTGTTGTGGGGTTTACCAAGAGGTGATATCCGATTAAAGCTTTCCTCACATTTGATGGGAGACTCCCTGGTGTGTGTACGCAGGTGTTTCAGAAGAGATGATCCGTAAACATAGCCCTTCCCGCATTCAGTGCACACGAGCGGTTTGTCCCGCGTGTGAGCGCGTTCATGTGTAATGAGACCTATTTTCTTGCAGTAGCTTTTACCACAGTAAGAGCACGTGTAAGGTTTTACTGCAGTATGGATTTTTAGGTGGTCTCCATAACTGGTTTCTCTGTAAAAACGTTTCCCACATTCAGGGCAATGAAAAGTTTTCTCTCCTGTGTGAGTACTTCCATGTCCCCGCAGATGTTCTTTGCGCTTGTAGCTGTTCTCACACTCGGGGCCTGCGTGCTGCTTCACCTCCGAATGAGATTGTTGGTGCTTGCTGAGATACGCTATGGTACCGAAGTGCCTGCCACATTCCGTGCATGTGTATGATGTCTCCACCGTGTGAGATTGTTGGTGATCGACAAGTTCTGAATTAAAACGGAAACTTCTCTCACATACACTACATTTGTGGGGTTTCTCCTGTGAATGAGTCTTTTGGTGTTCAACAAGAGTACACTTCTCATAGAAGCTTTCCTCACATTCAGTGCATGTGTAAGATGCCTCCGCTATGTGAGATCTTAGGTGAATGACAAGTTCTGAATTAAAACGGAAACTTTTCTCACATACACTACATTTGTGGGGTTTCTCCTGTGAATGAATCTTTTGGTGTTCAAGAAGAGTACACTTCTCATAGAAGCTTTCCTCACATTTAGTGCATTCATACAGTGCTTTCCCTAGAGAGTCACACTGGTGATTATTAAGCATACATATTGTACTAAAGCTTTTATCACACTGGATGCATGTGTAAGATTTATCTCCCGGCTGTTGTTCTTGATGTTCCATATAACCAGACTTCAATGAGAAACATTCCCCACACGCATGACACACGTATGACTGCGGGCTTTTGGAAGATCCCAGATCTCCGTTTCTTGGACACTTGCTGCTCTTATTCTTTATAATCTCGGGGCTTAGCTGTTCCGCTTTCTGTTTTTTGGGCCGTTTACTGATGGTTTTAGGGTTACCGCCTTTATAGTAACATGAAGAGGATTGCTCTGCAGAGTGTGAGTTACGGGTTTCCTTGGAAGAGTTTTCTGCCCGGCTTTTCTGCCCGCTGATTAGTTCACCCACAATGCTGCAGCTTTCAAGTCTTTGGTAACATTGGGTATCATTTTCCAGCGGCATCTTTTGTGGTCTACGACGTGCAGAAGATCGGTCATCTGCTGGAGATAAATACATGTGAAGAGGTCTCATTAGTTGGAACAGTACAGATAAATTCTCCACAATGGCGGCACTGTATCGCTCTCTGGGTCAAAAGGACGACATACCTACAGTACTGCAGTACTACAGTACTAGCACCTGTACTTGTAGGGCAAAACAGGAAATAAACATTGACATAAGATCATTACATTTCATATAAATTCATAATTGTATTTAAAATGTATAATGTCAGAAAGACAGCTTAGCAAACATGTCCATCCAATTGTACAATATCCAACATATAAACAAAGGGACATTCATGTGAAATGAAATAGAAGTAGCCTTGTTAGTCCAGTTGCGATAGTGCAGAGTAAATGAGTACTTCAGTACTAGGTGATAGTGCAGAGTAAATGAGTACTTCAGTACTAGGTGATAGTATACATACTCAGCTCTGTGTCATTGGTAGGGCAATCAAGCACTTCACAACCATCTTACACATTCCCATATGACTATATACGGGGTGTTACACTCCAACCCGGCTGACGACCTTGATGTCGTCATCCATCCTACGGAGAAACCATGCATAACAATAACCACATAGGATGCTATCTAATACACCTGATGCAGATACAAGTACAGGAGAAGGTAATAATGCACATTGTCTGCAGCCATGCTCATAAGCAGATATGCCTTTAAGTAGATATGTTTGAAGTAGTTTTGAAGTTTAAAAAGGAAGTTCAAAAAGAAGTGGAAAAGTGGACACCACCTACTGCTTCTGATTCCTGCATTTGATCTACATTGGAAAGGAGGATATCATCTATCCCAGAATGCACATCTCAACACTTAACTATTGCTGTGATGCCGCCTTTATGTTTTATATTTGATGTAACCTCACTTATTTTCAAATTATGCACTTCCTTCCACCAGCCTCCTTATGTCTCTAACTCTATTCATATATCTCCATCTCTCCTTTCTTCCCCACTTCTCAGTTCACATGAACTCCTTTCTTACCTGCGTCCTCTGTCACCACACAGCTATATCCCCTGCACTAAAACACACCCCTACAAATCATCCTCACACATCCTCTTTCTATCCATGCTTCTCCTCCTTGCTTCTGGGGATATCTCTCCCAATCCTGGTCTCTGACTAATTTCTACTTGCTCTCGTCCTCGCCTCCCACATGCAACTTCTACTCCTCCTGGTGTTAACCCCTCCAACCTCATACCCATCCCCTGCCACCCTCCCTCCTCTCTCCCTTTCTCCTGTGCCCTTTGGAATGCTCACTCCCTCTCTAACAAGTTCCTCTCTGTGCATGACTTCTTTCTCTCTCACTCCCTGCTTCTCTTTGCTATAACTGAGACCTGGCTCACTCAGTCTGACTCTGCGCTGAAAGCTGCCCTCTCCCACGGTGGCCTTTCCTTCTCCCACACTCCACGCCCTGATGGCAGGGGTGGAGGCGTGGGGCTCCTGCTCTCCTCTCTCTGCCGTTACCGAACCCTTCCTATTCCCCCCTCTCTTGCTTTTCCCTCCTTTGAGGTTCACACTGTCCAGATCTTCTCTCCTCTCCCTGTCCATGTGGCGGTCATCTATCGCCCACCTACCTCTACTCATCCCCCTTCTGCCTTTCTCTCTCGCTTTGAATCCTGGCTCTCTTTCATTCTCTCCTCAGACTCCCCTGTTCTTCTCCTTGGGGACTTCAATTGTCACATTGATGACCCCTCTCTCCCTTGGGCTTCCCGCTTTCTTTCTCTAACATCTTCTTTTGGCCTTCAACAGTGGACTGCAGCCAGCACCCACAATAATGGCTACTACTTAGACCTGGTTTTCACTAAAAACTTCTCTCTCTCCAATTTCTCCATTTCCCCTTTTCCTCTCTCTGACCATCACCTCATCTCATTCTCTCTATCTCGCTTCTCCCTTTCTCCACCTCCATCTACCCCCCGGTTCTGCAGAAACCTGCGCTCTATTCACTTACCTGACTTTGAGTCCACTTTACGCTCCTCTCACCTCTCTCAGCTCTGCTACAGAACTCTAACAACATGGTCAGGAACTACAACTCTGTCTTGTCCTCCTCTCTTGATCTACATTCCCCGCTTTCTCTCTGCCACACTCGCCCTTCTAACCCTAGACCCTGGTTAAATTCCCACACACGCATGCTGCGTTCCTCCACTCGTTCCTCTGAACGCCTCTGGAGGAAATCTCATACTCTCGCAGACTTCCTTCACTACAAATTTATGCTATCCTGTTTCAACTCTGCCCTCTCGCAAGCTAAACAAGCCTACTTTTCTTCACTAATCAACATGCACAAGTCTAACCCACGCCGACTGTTCTCTGTCTTTGATACTCTACTCAAACCACCCTCAGCTGCCTCTCCTTCCTCCATCTCCGCTCAGGACTTTGCTGACTATTTTAAGGAAAAGGTGGAATCCATACGTCAGAACATCCCCTCTGTCTCTTCCTCCCATCCTACACCTCTTCCTAGCTCTCCTCCTGCCTTCCTTGACTCTTTTTCCACTGTCTCAGAGGAGGATGTGTCGCTGTTGATCGCCTCTTCTCCCTCTACCACTTGCCCTATTGACCCCATTCCCTCCCATCTCCTAAAACCTCTTGCTCCTACTATAACCCCTACGCTCACACACATTTTTAACTCCTCCCTCTGCTCTGGAACCTTTCCATTCTCCTTCAAACATGCAACAGTCATACCATTACTCAAAAACAGCAAGCTTGACCCTACCTGTCTTTCTAACTATCGACCTGTCTCCCTCCTGCCTTTTGCTTCTAAACTCCTTGAACGTCTTGTATTCTCTCGCTTTCTCCATTTTCTCAATACCTATTCTCTCCTAGACCCTCTACAATCTGGCTTCCGCACTGCTCACTCCATGGAAACAGCCCTCACTAAAATAACTGACGACCTCCATGCTGCCAAAGATAGAGGTCATTACACTCTGCTCATATTACTCGACCTCTCTGCAGCATTTGACACCGTGGACCACCCTCTTCTCCTTCACATTCTCCATACTCTTGGTATTTGGAACACAGCTCTATCCTGGATCTCATCCTACTTCTCCCATCGTACTTTCAGTGTCTCTTCTGCTAACACCTCCTCCTCCTCTATTGATTTCTCTGTGGGGGTACCCCAGGGCTCTGTCTTGGGACCTCTTCTCTTTTCTCTGTACACACTCTCTCTAGGTGACCTAATAACATCTTTTGGGTTTAATTATCACCTCTATGCTGACGACACACAAATATACTTTTCAACACCTGAACTTACACCTGCTGTACAAACCAAAGTTTCTGAATGTCTCTCTGCTATATCATCCTGGATGGCCCTCCGCCACCTTAAACTCAACATGGCTAAAACAGAGCTCCTCATACTTCCTCCCAAACCTGGCCCTACTATCTCCTTCCACATTACTGTTGGAACTACGATCATTCAACCAGTAGCCCAAGCACACTGCGTAGGGGTCACACTCGACTCCTCTCTCACATTTGCCCCTCACTTTCAAAACATTTATAAAACCTCTCGCTTTTTCCTTCGCAATATAACAAAGATACGCCCTTTCCTCTGTTGCTCGACTGCTAAAACTCTGACTCAGGCCCTCATTCTCTCCCGTCTTGATTACTGTAACCTCCTGCTGTCCGGCCTTCCTGCGTCTCACCTGTCTCCCCTACAATCTATCCTAAACGCTGCTGCCAGAGTCACGCTACTCTTTCCTAGATCTGTCTCAGCGTCTCCCCTCATGAAATCCCTCTCCTGGCTTCCGATCAAATCCCGCATCTCACACTCCATTCTTCTCACTTTTAAAGCTTTACACTCTTCTGCCCCTCCTTACATCTCAGCCCTAATTTCTCGTTATGCACCATCCCGACTCTTGCGTTCTTCTCAAGGATGTCTTCTTTATACCCCCTTTGTATCTAAAGCCCTCTCCCACCTGAAACCTTTTTTACTGACTGCCCCACACCTCTGGAATGCCCTTCCTCTCAGTACCCGACTATCACACCCTCTCTATTCACCTTTAAGACCCAACTTAAGTCACACTTGCTTAAAGAAGCATATGAATACCACTGTGGGTATTCTGAACACATGATACATAAAGCTTGGCCCCCTGCAGACGCACTTACCAGAACTCCCTCCTACTGTCTCTGTTGTTCTCCTACCTATCAATTAGATTTGTAAGCTCCTCGGGGAGGGACTCCTCTTCCTTAATGTTACTTTATGTCTAAGCACTATTCCCCCATGATCTGTTATTTATATTATCTGTTATTTATTTGATTACCACGTGTATTACTACTGTGAAGCGCTATGTACATTAATGGCGCTATATAAATAATGACATACAATACAATACATTGACAATCTTATATTGTGAATCCTTTGTACACCACCAGGTACCACATTTCCAAGGCTCACCTGGATCAAGCATCATAGGGAACACCCATTTATGTACACTAGTCAAGGGGAATTCCGTTGACACCCCAGGGGAATCGTGTGTTAATCTCATGAGGGGAGTCTAATCTCTCTTTTTGGGCGAGGATGGAATAAGTCTTGTTCTACAGGTCCATCTATCAGTCATACATCAGGTTATGAATCTTGGTAGGTCTCAGGGCCTGTTTCATCTGTTTCTCGGTCTCAAGTCCTTCAGAGTGTGTCATCCTTAGCCACTTTATCTGTTAATGGAAGGTCTATTGGAATGAGCTCAGTTTCTGGGTCCAAATTAGCACTAATCTTAGGCGGGGGGCACAATGGGGTGATTTACACAGCATTGGAGGTGCACCATGCTGGGGCTTGGGGTTATCAGTGAACTTGCTTGATAAATGAACTAATATTCATTCATCTCCATATTCATCCTGTCAGAATCATTACTGTTCTCCCTCTCGGGGGCAACGTTGGTGTGGCGAAGTCGACTGTTTTTTCAGTTGATTCCTTTATTCGGCAGGAGTCATTTCGAGGTGAACACCTCCCAAGTTGTCCAATGGGCAGGAGATGGTTGCGATTGTCACGGTAGCTTATGACAAGATATAATGAACACCAAATATCTGGGTTGAACTGAACGAGGCTTAGATATAATAAAATATAATTTATTCCTTAAAAAAGGTGAACACAGCAATATAGTACAATTAACAGACAAGAAGGTAACACTTACTTAGGGTTGGGGGATGGAGAAGTATCAGCTAGCAATTCTCCAGCAATCCGTTGACATTCCAGGTGGAATCAGAAGCACAACTAAAAACTGTAGGGTTGACACAGTTTATATACCTGTGTAACCCTATTCTTAACATTGAATACAGACTATTGGTGAACAATTATCTGTATCCAATCCCTAACGTGGAGACACAGATTAACCCATGCCCCCAACTAATTAGCCCATGTGTACTGGGACTCTATGGGTAGCCCCATAATTAAATCAGGGGCAACGACCACTCTACCAAATGAAGTATCTGCATTGTTTGTAGGTGTAGACATAACACTTACAAACCACTCCAGTTTGATGATTCTCCACCCTCAGGTAACAATTAGAGTGGCAGAGTCTGTTGATTAGTACTTGGTCGGTTGATTAGTACTTAGTGTAAACAATCAGGCAGTTAACTTTTGATCACAGTGCTTAGGCTCAATAAGCCGGCTGCCCTTCATGACCTATTAGCATAGCAGATGGAGTCTGCATTGTCAGGGCAGATCCAAAATACCATACATATACACTTTAATATCTACACATATTAATAAGTTCCATTCTGGTGGGCTCAGTGGGTTGAAATTTGCCAGTTTTTAATGCCTATAGTGACTCCACACATTGGCCAAATATCAACTCTCTGCGACCTTTTAAAACATTAAAATACAGGATTATAATGAAACATGGGAAAAGGGGAACATACATTTTCCTGACATGACAAGGTGTAAGCCACATTCCTGGACCGCAGTCCAGTTAGTTAACCCCTTGCCTCCCTGGTGAGGTCAGGGGGTGGCCATATGAGGTGCAACCCCTTTAATACCGGGCCAACCCCCCTCTCCCTCTACAGCGATGAAGTGTTTTGAGCATCCCATTTTCCTTTTCAGTCTTTAGTTTATACACTGGCAGCTCAGTACATTTCTCCACTACCAAGGTTCCCCCCGCCATCAATCAGCAATCTTGTTTGCCTAATATTACAAATGAGAACCCTATCTCCAACATTCAGCTCCTGGTCTTGTACCTTCCTATCATTGCGCTCCTTTCCACCGTTGGCCAATCCGGACACCTCGGTAACAAGTCGGTAGGCTTTTCATAATTGATCTTTGAGCATTTAAATGTACTGTAAATAGGCCAAGGGTGAGGACCCAAATCGTCTAACACTCCAAAACACAGGTCAATGGAATATCATGCCTAGCGCGAAACCATGAGATAGTAAGGGGAATACCCTGTGGCTTCATTACAAGCGCAGTTGTAGGCATGTACCAGGTGCTGTACATGCGGACTCCACCTGCTCTTCCTTCTAGGATCTAGTGTTCCCAGCATGTTCAGCAACACTCTGTTAAACCGCTCAGGCGGAAGGTCTTTTTGCGGGTGAGAAGGCGTCGTCCTGGACTTTAACTCCATACAATACAAATAGCTCCTTTATGAGGCGGCTCTCGAGGTCCCTTCCCTGTTCAGAGTGGATCCTGGCCGGTAGACGAAAATGTACTACGTACTTTTCCCATAGTACAGTCGTCGCTCACCGATAGTTAGTTTGGAAAGTCTAAGTGTGGTCTGTGACCACCAGGATGTTGCTGGTATTACTGCTGTTCGGTTCATACAGACTAGGTCCATTACTGGTTATATTCATCAGAGGATCCGCCTCCTTAGGAAGTCTTTCTTGGCATGCACTGGCCACAATTCCCACCGAATTCTTCTCTCTGGCCATATAAAGCCAAAAAAACTTCATGTTCATCATGGAGATAGAAGGAGCGGCTCAGTGAGTAACGACAATGACTGGCGCTGAGTTTGAAGCAGCGGAACCTGGGAGAAGGAGCGGCTCAGTGAGTAAAGACACTGACGGGCACTGAGGAACCTGGTTCAATTCCCGGTGTCGGCTCCTTGTGACCTTGGGCAAGTCACTTTATCTCCCTGTGCCTCAGGCACCAAAAACATAGATTGTAAGCTCCACGGGTCAGGGACTGTGCCTGCAAAATGTCTCTGTAAAGCGCTTCGTAAAACTACCATCGCTATACAAGAACATGCTATTATTATTATTATTATAATGCTACTTTGCGATACTTGGTAGGGAGTACCAACTGTTTTCTGATCAGGTGCTTGGTTTTCTTAATAACCCGGAACAATACCCCACTCACCACCAAATTATACTACTTTCGCAATAGGAGAGAAACATCTGGGTGCGACTTCATAACGGAGGATGCAGGTCTGTTCTTACTCAAAGCTAACAAAGGTACCCAATGCTACATCCAATGTGATAAACATAACCAATGCTACATCCAATGTGACAAAAACACCCAATGCTACATCCAATGATGTATGGTGGCAGTGAGATGTATGGTGGCAGTGAGATGTATAGTGGCAGTGGGATGTATAGTGGCAGTGGTATGTATAGTGGCAGTAAGATGTATAGTGGCAGTGAGATGTATAGTGGCAGTGGGATGTGCTGGTAGGTTTAATCAGATTCTGAAAGCTGAAATATACACCGTCCTTAAGTGTTTTGGCACAAGGCGTGATCACCGATTGGTTCGATGAAGTCACGTTTGATTAACACTCTGATGGTCACGGTTTCTGGAGTGAGGAAACGCGTAGGGTTCACCACGACGTCATCACGTTGGAGAAGAGTGTCCTTGTGCTGAGAGGCAAGTGAGCAGGGCTTTGTCCATCGACCCCTCGTGTCCTCCACTGTGAATGTAACTGCGGCAGCAGAGAGCAGACGCTGAGATACTTTCCCCTCGTTGTCATGATAGAGAGGATTTGGCCCGGGATTAAAGGGGTTACACCCCATTTGGCCACCCTCTACTCACCTGGGAAGCAAGGGGTTAACTGGACTGAGGTCCAGTAATGTGTTTTGCCTTGCTTCAGTATCCAAATGTTTATTCCCGTGTAAATGTATTGTGTTATCCTGGTGTTTGCACTCACACATACACTAGGGTTGATGCGGGAGGGAAGGGGTTAATGTTAAAATAGTGATTATAGCCCTTGTGTAATTTTCCCGCCTTTTCAGGCTCCATTTTGCAGCCGTCCATAGATCGCCATTGAGCCTCCATGCGTTCTAATGGCAGAAGTAGCGGTTTTGGACCTGTTTTCCAGCGACGACCAGCTGGTGGCGTCCGAGAAGAGGAGTGGCGGTTTCCCATTGTAAGTCAATGGGCTCATTGACTTCAATGGAGATTCCTCAACACCGGCCTCGAGGAACAGGTTGGCAGCCATCCAAACCGCAGACCGCAAAAGCAGATACAATGTCTTTTAAAAGAGTTTAATCACTTTGGTCAAGTTCAATGACAATTGGCGTGGGAATATTGGGTTCTAAGGCCCCTGGGAATAAAGTTATTTTTGTCCCTAACCCCTAGGAACCCCCACACACGATCCACACCGGGTCCGGGAATGAGGGACCCCCGTAAGGGGTCGAGCGGAGAAGGAGGGTCGCACCATTGAATCCGATGGCGGCTGGCAACATGCATGGTCAATGGCGGCGCCGGCTATTGATTCCAATGGGGAAAAGCCACATGGCGAAAAAACGACTAAGTGTGAAATGTTGAAATGTGTAAGTCCATATCTCCGGTTCTGGAAGGACCAGAGGGATGGGATTTGGGTGACATATAGCCAAGGTTCCGGCCTGAATACATGCCCCTTCCCAGCCTCCTCAGACCAACCAGACGGAGTGTGGACGCAGGTAAAAATTTGTGAATTTTCTCATAGACTTCAATGGCGGCGGTTCCTCCATTGAAAGTCTATGGCGGGAAACTCCATTGACTACAATGGCGGAGTTGCTCCATTGAAGCTCATGGCGGCGGAGCCCGTTGTTTTCAATGGGGATTTAGTGAAATGCTGAGATTTCTTTTTAGCGGAGATTTTTACAATAAAATATGAAACGGTTTGTGATATTTGTATAACTCCGGTTCCGAAGGTCATAGCGGGCTGAAA
>WSYH01011377.1:0-13137 GCA_036426205.1 Ascaphus truei | reverse complement strand
GGTGGGATTTACACACACACACACACACACACACACACACACACCACACACACACACCACCACACACACACACACACCACACACACACCCCACACACACACACACACACACACACACACACATATACACGCTCTATATATACACACACACGCGGCAGATTAGGGCGGATTTACACGCACCTGTGCCCAGGAGGCAGATTTACGCACACACACACTAACAAGAAACACACACACACACACACACTGCACAAGGCAGTGGAAGGCGGAGTTACACACATACACCCACTGCACGGGCAGAGGAAGCAGATGTACACACACACACACACATACACACTGTGCACAGGTCAGAGGAGGCCGTTGTACACACACACACACCACACACACACACAAACTTGTACAGGGCAGAGGAAGGCGGATATACACACAGACTGTGCACAGGCAGGGAAAAGCGGATTTGTACACACACACACACACAAACTGCACAGGGCAGAGGAAGGCGGATGTACACACACACACACACACACACTGTGCACAAGTCAGAGGAAGGCGGATGTACACACACACCCACACACTGTGCACAGGGCAGAGGAAGGCGGATGTACACACACACACACACACACACACACACACTGTGCACAGGGCAGAGGAAGGCGGATGTACACACACACACACACACACACTGTGCACAGGGCAGAGGAAAGCGGATGTACACACACACTGTGCACAGGGCAGAGGAAGGCGGATGTACACACACACACACACACACTGCCTAGGGCAGAGGAAGGCGGATGTACACACACACACCTGCACATGGCAGAGGAAGGCGGATGTACACACACACACACTGTGCACAGGGCAGAGGAAGGCGGAGGCACACACACACACACACTGTGCACAGGGCAGAGGAAGGCGGAGGTACACACACACACACACACACTGTGGACAGGGCAGGGAAGGAGGATGTACACACACACACACACACATACACACACACTGTGCACAGGGCAGAGGATGGCGGATGTACACACACACACGCACAGGGCAGAGGAAGGCGGAGGTACACACACACACACACACACACTGTGCACAGGGCAGAGGAAGGCGGATGTACACACACACACACACACTGTGCACAGGGCAGAGGAAAGCGGATGTACACACACACACACACACACACACACTGTGCACAGGGCAGAGGAAGGCGGGTGTACACACACACACACACTGTGCACAGGGCAGAGGAAGGCGGATGTACACACACCCACACACACACACACTGTGCACAGGGCAGAGGAAGGCGGATGTACACACACACACACACACACACACTGTGCACAGGGCAGAGGAAAGCGGATGTACACACACACACACACCCACTGTGCACAGGGCAGAGGAAGGCGGATGTACACACACACGCACAGGGCAGAGGAAGGCGGGTGTACACGTGTAACAGGTTTTCCCCCACCCTCTGGGAGATTTTACTATTACACGGTGTTGTAGTGAGTCCTCGCATACCAACGTCCCGGTTTCCGCCGGACGCATTCTCCAACGCCGGACCCGCTCATCCGACGCTCACCGCTGACTAACATGGGACCCGCAATCGGTCTGTTAACCAACGGCGTTTTGCTGTCGGATAAGCGAGGACCGCCTGTGTTTGGTGGTAGAATAATATCATATAGTTCCTGATGGTATCGATGCTTTTTCATTCCGCCCTCTGTTGTTTTCTATTCGTATAGTATTTATATTTTATATTGATATTTTTTACTTTTCGTACCACCTTTTTCTTTCAACTTTTCCTCTCACATTTATTTTTTCCATTCTCCATTTTCACTTGGCACATCACCTACATTAGTTTTCCCCTCACATTCTCCCTCCCCCTTCCTCTTCTCATTTCCCCCACCCCCGCCTCCCTCTCTTTGCCCTCCCCATCCCCTCTCTTTCTATGACCGTCTCGCGCTTTTTCCCTCCCCAGCTCTCTTTTTCCCTCCCATCCCTCTCTTGTTTATCCCCACGTCCCAGTTTCCCTCCATCTGTTTTCCATCCCCCATCCCTTTTGTTTCCCTCCCCCCATCCCAGAATTGTACCCTCCCCCCCGATCCCTCTTTTTTACCCTCCCCCATCCCTTTCTTTTTTCCCCTTTTTATTTCGTTTTGAAATTTTCACACACCTCATATCATTTATCAAACCATAATGGACATCCAGAGTGTGAAGGGAGCGATGATTCAGGAACACCCCAAAAAAAGAAATAAAAAATAATGGTGGCAGAAAATGACCGTGGTGGAGGCAGTGGAATCTTGGCTCAGTTAGATTGCCTACTTACAACAGGTAAGTGAAGAGTCAGCATATACGGGAAGCATGATAGATGGATACTCAGACGGGCTCTCACTCAGGGTAGTGTTCATGGAAAACAGCAAGGAGAGACCATGGTGTGGACCAATAAACAAATGTATATAGATTAAAAAGCATAAGAAATGTACTCACAATGTGTACATCAATAACGGGCACATAAGGGTTTCTTTTGAGGCAGGATTCACGCAGGGAGAGGTGGTAGTCTGGCCATTCACTCCAAAGCTCCTTCAGTCAGATCGCGGTGGACAGCGTCTGACGTCACATCCGTCAGGGACCCACAGCTTCCGGTTAGACGGAGGGAGAAGCAGATAGTAGGACAGCACGGCAGGCTCTTCACCTTCACCTTTGGATCAGGAGCAGCTGCATGCGGTGTACAAGCTCTACGCGTTTCGCTGAACTAAAGGTCAGCTTCCTCAGGAGCACTCCTGAAGCTGTCGGTCCCTGACGGATGTGACGTCAGACGCTGTCCACCGCGATCTGACTGAGGGAGCTTTGAAGTGAACAGCCAGTCTACCACCTCTCCCGGCGTGAATCCTACTGCCTCAAAAGAAACCCTTATGGTTCAGTGAGTAAAGACACTGACTGGCACTGAGAGTCTGAAGCAGGGGAGCCTGGTTCAATTCCCGGAGTCGGCTCTGTGACCTTGGGCAAGTCACTTTATCTCCCTGTGCTCAGGACCAAAAACAGATTGTAAGCTCTACAGGGCAGGGACTGTTCCTGCACAAATGTTACTTGTGAGAGCTACATAAACCAGCAGCGCTATACAAGAACCGCTATTATTATTATTATTATTATATGTGCCCGTTATTGATGTACACATGTCAGTACATGGCTTATGCTTTTTAATCTATATACATGTGTTTATTGGTCCACACCATGGTCTCTCCTTGCTGTTTTCCATGAACACTACCCTGAGTGAGAGCCCTTCTGAGTGAGAGCCCTTCTGAGTATCCATCTATCATGCTTCCCGTATATGCTGACTCTTCACTTACCTGTTGTAAGTAGGCAATCTAACTGAGCCAAGATTCCACTGCTCCACCACTGTGTCATTTTGCTGCACCATTATTTTTTATTTCTTTTTTTGGGGTGTTCCTGAACCATCGCTCCCTTCACACTCTGGATGTCCATTACTGTTTATGAAGGAACGTGTACAAATTCCCTGTGAAGGTTGAGAATTTTTCTAATTCACCTTACAACTCACTTACTGTATATTATATTTATTATATTTATCACTTTACTGTTGTTTAGCGCCTTTCTAAATCACTTGGGTTTATTAGTTTTTTTATCAAACATAACATTTTATCAGGTATCTCTCAATGTTTGTATCACTCTTCTATATTTGCTTATCTTTTAACCTTTTATTTCTATTGAGATCTTATACTTGTAATTTTATGATTTTAGTTATTAATTAATGATACTCAAACTTAGATCAGTTGCTTATTCTAAGCTCAGGCTTGGAGTTATTTTTTGCTCCATTGTTTACATCAGCTGTGTCCTTTACTTTGGTTTTGTGGTCATAAATTGCATTTTCAATTATATTTATAAGTACAGCTCCCCTGGTGAAGTCAGCTCATGCTGACGAAACGCGTTGGGAGTGACATCATCACGCTACTTTGAGATGTGAGTTTTATGTCGAAGGGAATAACTCCTAAACCTCGTGGACTGAGAGCTTGTGAGGACCAGATCCATCTGCACCTATACTGCTGTGTTACATCGGGCATTGCTATCGCTGGCGTTGGGGTCGGAGGTCTCCCCTAAGCCTACACCAGCAGGCTCATAAGCAGGAGGCGTCTCGGACCACCTGGTTCACGATCTGGAGGTTCACTCAGCTGACGGAGGCTAATTATAGCGGTACCGTTACAAAGTTACAAAGAAACCGTTACGTGAATTCTATTTTTTATTATCTTGTAAGTGGGCATTGTCTTCCCTCTTCTTTATAATAAATTCCATTTTTGAGGTAATGCACTAGGGTTGTGTGCTGTTTCTTTCCTTTTTTACATATATATATATATATATATATATATATATACACACACACACACACACACTGTACAGGGCAGAGAGAGGCGGATATATATACTGGCACGTATGGCACACCTGTGAGCACGTGACCTGCAACAGGACAATGATTAATACACACCTAGCAAGCTGTCCCATTTTTCTTCTAACACAAAGGTCCCTCAACTGAGTAATCCCTTCACTCCGTCCCAATGTAACATCTGTCACAAACAGCACACTTGTGAGCAGGTGACTTAGATATGCAGCCAGGGTTAATATAAACGGCTGCTCTAGCCAACTCACCTTTGTCCTGTGCAAGGTACTCTCAATTTGTTAATATTTACCCCTTACTCAATTGCAATCATATCTATCCACTGCCACCACACTAGAAATATGCAAAAATATGTCATCGATATGTATCTGCCAGGTTTTCACGACCCTATTTATTAAAGAAAAACCATGCACTTAACACACAAAAATCTGTTGTACCAAAATGTGTCCGAAATGTGTCTACAAAGCATGCACCCGTTCATTCAGAGCCCAAAGCATCACTTATTAAAGATTGTTTTTATATATATATATATATATATATATATACATACCAAAAATACAGTGCTTTAGATTACAGAAAAAGATTATTACAAGAACATACAATTACAATAAATGCAGAACAGTTTCTTAAACTACATGGATAAAACAGACAGAATGTCCTATACGTACCACACGTCATAAATTCTTCCCAAATAGGTCACTACGCAGAAAGATGAAAATTCCCGTGTCTGTTCCCAAACACACCGCTGTTGAATTTGTATTTTCTATTCGAACATGCCAACATTTATACCCAGACATTCTTGTATTGAAGCACACGTAAGATCCGCCCGTCATAAATCAGCCACCGGGTTGACGGTTTTACGACTTCGAAGAAAAAAACAAAATTTCTTGACGTTTAAAGTCTGCCTAAATATATGAAAGCCCTCATATTTTAATTTCTCTAATACTTAGACAGATGCCATATTCACCATTATGTCTGCACACTCCCTATGGACGCCAAATTTGACAGTCTAACGTCGATTTTCACAGAAGAAACCATTTTTTTGCACCTCTTACCCATGCAGGGTGTGGTATCATTTGAACGTGCTAAGGGTTAACATTTGCTTGTACTTTGTGGAATGTCAACCCCACCCACTGGAATGTTAATGAGCCAAGAGCACAAAGAACTTTGTGTTCAGAGCTGCATTGAATCTCAACCACCCCAGTGTACATCTGCGTTGCCCCAAAGGCGGACAGCCTTTGGCGCAGTCGAAGGGCAGCCAAAGGGTGTGAGCCATTTGCTGCTGTTCGTTGATGTTTGGTGATGTTAAAGCTTCTCTATTTCAATCTGAAACTCACAAGCCCTTTATCCCCTGTACCCAATTTTCCAACTCTATCTGTCCATGAAATGTCTGTGAATTCACTGTGTAA
This sequence comes from Ascaphus truei, assembly GCA_036426205.1. Lineage (NCBI taxonomy): Eukaryota > Metazoa > Chordata > Amphibia > Anura > Ascaphidae > Ascaphus > Ascaphus truei. The sequence goes on along the minus strand of WSYH01011377.1, from coordinate 7,330 downwards.
CCTCTGTTCTTTTAATGTAACCATGTATTTTTATAACTCTGTGCCCAGGACATACTTGAAAACGAGAGGTAACTCTAAATGTATTACTTCCTGGTAAAACATTTTTATAAATAAATAAATAGCATTTGTCTAATCACAATGGTGAGAGATATCCATTTGTTACTCATATGAATTGCTGTCGGGCCCATCATTTCTTATATTTAATAAAGTCCTCCCACTTAGTGGTGACCTGTGTGCCACCTCTCTTTGGGATGCACAAGTGATAATTCAAGACTGTTACAGTTTTCTTTGAGGCTGACAGCCCAGGATCTTTCTATTGTCCCTAGCTTTCTAAACTACACATATTTCACTTTTAATGGCTCATCTGTGATACCTCCCCAACCCCCAATTAAGCCCTCTTTGTAGATCAGCACAGACTAATAATATACATAGAAAGGTGCCCTACCAAATGCACTCGTGTTGTGAGGATGTGAAATGCGTATATTGCAAGTAAAACCCTTTTATTATTAATTAAAAATATTTATATAAGGGATCAGGTGTACAGGTCCATGACCTGCCCCAAAAAAACAAACCACACCCATTTAAAGCTTCTGATTTAAATATGCATTAGCGGAGAATGTGGCTCCTGGGTCTTTCCAAGTATCCCCTGTAGTGTTATGGGGGTAGCTCCCCTCTAGAACCTACTCCTAGCATAATTATTTACCCACGGTTGAGTGGGTGTAATGGTATAATAATCCAAATGATTTTAACTAAAAAAATCAGCCTTCTCATATATAATAATGAACAGTCTGATGCACTAGATACACCAACATTTTACCACTGTATTGGGGAGGGGTGTATAGAAACAGCCATACCTCCTTGTGTACAGGTCAATGGTAATCTACTGACCTATTAATCCGCCTATGCAATCAGTAGAGACGAACATCACGGGCATTAGTTCATAATCATTGGGATATCGTGAAGTGTGATACCCATCTGTATGAACATTTGGCATACAACATATATGCACAACACAAATCCGGGGAGATAAATATATGCTTGACTATATCAAAAAATATACTGTGGAGTCGAGGTACACACTAAATGTGTTTTTACCCTTGAGGTGTGGTTCAAATGACCACATCAATTTATAGCCTCAGAGTGGATGTACAATGATATACTACTGGTCAATGTATAGTTGGTAAGCTCCTAATGTTGATATATCCCACTTAAGATCCACAGTATACAAATATACTGTTATTTGAGGAACACTTTAAAAGTGTATTTATTCCTCGAGGCGCGGTTCTACTGACCACATCAATTTATAGCCTCAGAGTTAATATGGCTCTGTTACATACTAATAGGGACCATGGTGCACATCGTCCCTGCTAGTCAAAGTATGTGGGAATGGTAGCAAGATAACCTAGATATCACTGCAGTGCTTAATAAAGCAGTGTTGTCGCTTATTGTCCACTTTGTGTGTATGTGGATATCAAAAGGAAATCAACCCGCCTTATGAATAGATAGATAGTATGTCGCAAAGATTTTCCCAACATATGGTTGTAACAAAACTATCAGCAGTTAGTTGCAACATAAATAGTCCAATTGTATGTTGCCGATATACTGTGTGCAATTACTGCAGGCATCTATGCAATTCTGTCACATTTCAAACAATAATCTCCTCTCATACTCCCTGAGAAAGGGCTGGAGAGCCTGAAACATGTAGGAGATTTTGTTTTTTATGTTAGTTTGTTTTTTGTTTTTAACAATGTAATTCAATAAACCTTTTTTATTTTTTGCTACCTCTGGTGAGTTGATCGATGCTTTCTCTGGGTTCCTTCTGTTCCACCAATTTTGTCAACTCTGCAGGGAGACATGGCCAGATCATTTCTCTCTATATATATAGATGTATATGTATATATATATATATATATATATATATATATATATATATATATATATATATATATATATGTGTGTGTGTGTGTTATTGTTTTGTTTAAGATGCACTGTGATTGGCCGTGCAAATCGCTTGATGCGACCGTCGCTTGTGAAGAACAAAATCTCAAATCTCTTCATGAGACAGAAGCTTTGCAGCACGTCGCGGCGCTACCGTCACGAGTGGTATGTGCGCTTTCATTGCATTTTATTGTTTTGTTTTGAAGCTGCGCGGTGTCGCACCGTCTCGCTCGATTTCCGGAATAATCACGGCCTAAGACAAACTGTAACCACATTAATTCCTGAAGCACCAGATCGATTAAAACACTTAATATTCGCCATCATTTTTATTACATATACACTCAGCTTTATAAATAGATCATTGAATTTTTTAGTTTCTTAATAAAAAAATGTATGTATTTTTATTATAATGCTGTTGGGTAAACTACATTTTCACTTTTTTTCCATCAGCCGCAAAAACATACACTTTTTTTCTAGTTTCCAGTCTGGAGCATCCAACATCAGGTTGATAAATGTGCAGAACATGGATTCCTTGAAATCCAGCTACTTGAAGTGAGTGTCCTTGAGATGTATTAATTGACGTAGCAAAGGCAAAGCTTCACTGGAAACTGAAGTCGTTTGAATTGGAAAGGAATGTCGGTAGGGATGAGTGGGATTCTGGGTATGAATATGACTTCTCCCTTTGCACAGCCTGTTAAAATAGTGGCTTCGATGATGATGATGATGATGATGATGGGTGAGCCAATCTTAAAATGGCGCAGAGCCCTAGGATAGGGATGTTGCCCCCATATGGGCGGATGTGCCTCAGGGATGGGAGCTTGGGTCGGTTTACTGTCCCCTCCCCCCCAACTCCTGGTGGGGATATGCCCGGCGGGCGGGGGGGGGGGGGGGGGTGGAGCAGTCACTACGGGCATATGGGCACCCGCAGCCGTCCTAGCTCTTCCCCACCTCCCATGAGAAGACAGAGGTATAGTTACTCTACTCCTCCCCGGAGGGAAGAGCACATGGGTAGGCCCCAATCTCAGGCTCCCAGACGTGACCTGCCTTCCTCATGGGGAAGGAACAACCACTAACTTTTGGGACGGTCCTGCCCTTGAGTACAGCCAGAGGGCGAGCATCCCGTTGGCCCAGCCACAACAGGATATGCCATCCCTTGCCGTCACTCAAGTGCAGCACCAAACGATGAAGGGGGAAAACCCATAATAACTACTGGCAGACCTGTGAATATCAGGGTTTACTGCCAGCCCATAGGGTAGATTTAGTAACCAGGGGGTACCCCGTTACATAGCTTTGGCCTTATGAGTGAATTATGAGGGAAATGATGCTCAATTATGAGTGAAAAGATATTTTTCACATATACTGTGTGTCAAGTACAGTACCTAAAGGAACCCCAATAAAGAAGATCACACAGTATTCGTATATTTTTACTATGACTGAAACACACACAGTGTGGGGTATCAGATTACTGTGATACAGAGGACATGGGAGGCAGAATGAGAGAGAAGCATGGCCACTCCACCCAACAAATACTGCGTGTGTGCCGCTCTCTCCTCATGTATACTGCGTGTGCTGAGCCCTCCTCATGTATACTGCGTGTGCTGAGCCCTCCTCATGTATACTGCGTGTGTGCCGAGCCCTCCTCATGTATACTCCGTGTGCCGCCCCCTACTCATGTATACTGCGTGTGTGCCGAACCCTCATGTACACTGTGTGTGCTGAGCCCTCATATATACTGCGTGTGCCGAGCCCTCCTCATGTATACTGCGTGTGCCGAGCCCACCTCATGTATACTGCGTGTGCCGAGCCCACCTCATGTATACTGCGTGTCATCCCACTCGTTCCTCTGGCGAGCCATCATGTATACTGAGTGTGCCGAGGCCATTCCTCATGTAATACCTGTGGTTGCCGACCCTCTCATGTATACTTGTGTGCCGAGCCCCCTCATGTATACGTGATGTGCCGAGCCCGCCTCATATATACGGCTGTTGCCGAGCCCTCCTCATGTATAAGCCGTGTGCCGGCCCTCCTCATGTATACTGCTTGTGGCCAGGCCCCCTCATGTATACTGATGTGGCCGAGCCCTCCCTCATGTATACGGTGTGCCGAGCCCTCCTCATGTACGGTGTGTGCTGACATCTCATGTATACTGTGTGTGCCGAGCCTCGCCCCCTCATTTATACTGTGTGTCGCCGAGCCCTCCTCATGTATCCTGCTGTGTGCCGCCCTGCATCATGTATACTGCGTGTGTGCCGAGCCTCCCTCATGTATCGAGCTGCGTGTGTGCCGGCCCCCTCATGTATACTGCGTGTGCTGAGCCCCCTCTCATGTATACGGCTGTTGTGCCAGCCCCTCCTCATGTTTATGTGTGTGCGCGCCTGCCTCATGTTACTGAGTGTTGCCGACCCATAACTCATTATACTGTTGTGTTGTGTTCATCCCCCCTTGCCCTGTTCCCCCTCTGCCCTGTTCTCCTCCCCCTTGCCCTGTTCTCCGCCCCTTTCCGCCCTGTTCTCTCCCCCCCCCTTGCCTGTTCTCCCCCCTTGCCCTGTTCTCTCCCCCCTGCCCTGTTCTCCCCCCTGCCCTGTTCTCCCCCCTTCCCTGTTCTCCCCCCTTGCCCTGTTCTCCCCCCTGCCCTGTTCTCCCCCCTTGCCCTGTTCTCCCCCCTGCCCTGTTCTCCCCCCCTGCCCTGTTCTCCCCCCTCCCCCTCCTGCCTGTTTTCTCCTCTCCTCCTCCCCCCTGCCCTGTTCTCCCCCCCTGCCCTGTGCTCCCCCCTTGCCCTGTTCTCCCCCCTTGCCCTGTGCTCCCCCCTGCAGGAGCCACTGACCTGTAAAGTTCACAGTACAAGCTTCTTGTGACTGTGTAAATTATTAAATCCTGGCAGTGGTGCGTGTGTATTTCAGTCACTGTGTGTGTGTGTGTGTCACTGTGTGGGTGTTTTGCTGAGTGTGCAGAGTTGTGTAAACCCTAGTACAGATCAGTATGTGTTTGTGTGTGTGTGCACGGTGCATGTGTATATGCGCATCTTTATTTACATAGCAATACAATAAAACAAACAAAATCTATGGCCCAGATCAACATGAAGCTTTAGGAGTGGGACGCCAATCTTAGGCCCCCTTTCAAACCTTATACTTTTACCCATAAATGAAGGCGCTGCACGCGGTTGTAGTGCGTGTAATAAGGATCAGGAGCGCAGATAGATCCAGGTGTATATGAAAAATACAATACAAATACAGTCATTTGCAGAAGTGAAAAATATATCAATAACTCACTCACATGGTCCGTGAGCGATATATTACCAGTGTGGTTGTGCAGAGTAACCAACTCGTGTGTGTATCCGGACACTCGCACAACGGCGTTCGTCAGGGCCAGATGAGTGAAGTGGGGGGACAATAGGGAAGGGGATCCCGCATGGTAAAATACACAAATGGGGCAAATTGCTTTATAATATAAAAACAGTGAGAGATATTACACTCACAGGCAATATGCATAAGCAGGCGTTGAGACCACCCAGGATCAGAATCTGGAAGGGATATCATACAGCACTGTGACGGTAGGGGGTAGCCGGTCTCCATTAATAAAGGTGAAGCCCGTCTGGCTGCCCCTAAAAACCGTATGTCAAGGGCTGAAGTGTCAGCTCTTTGGTCTAGCTGTGCGCCTTGATGTATTTCCCTGTATCTCTGTTCCCATTTCACGGTCCCCTGCAGGAATGTAAGCTAGGGGTGCCAGGTGTAGTTAGGGTCCCTGTTAGGAAATAGCTGCTGGACAGGGACTTTGGGAGCAGGAGATTGGTGGATATTAGGGAGCAACTAGGGTTAAAAAGTGTATGAAATGTTGCTGACCGGAGTAGCCGGTAGTACTGTTATGTTACCCGCAAATAGAGTATGATTTACGGGTACCCGTCTGTAGATGAAGACGGGGTGTATTATGGAAGTCCCATGCAATGCAAAGTAAAAACATGACCTGTTTTGGGGTTTTACCTGTTCCCCTTGCCCCAGAGGCATAAAACTTCGGGAGTGTACGTTTTAGGTGGGATATTTGGGTCAAAATGTATTCCTTTTGTTTGCAGGAGTTTGGGGCACAAAGTTACCAGAGGTCCAGTAATTCTCCCCGACGGGCAGGCATGATTTGCGGGTACACGAGGGGAATTACACCGGGGCTGCACAGTGTCCCGCAGAATCCTGGTTTTCGAGCCCAAGAATCCCAGACCCATTCCCCTCACAGGTATAAGGTTCCCCGCGGTCTATACTTTATTAAAGTATGTTTTATACTGTTTTATACTGTATGTATAAATGTCTATGCAGTCAGCCTAGGCATTTACATAGGTGCCGGGATGTCTACATAGAGTCCGTAGTTCAAAAGAGAAAGGATGTCCAGAGGTGAGAGAGCCGTTTGGTGACCAGGGAAAGGCTAAGTGCCAGGTCCAGAGAACAGGGGACACCCAACTGGGACCCCTTTGTGACTGCCAGACCTGGTGGGGCCTGCCCAGCGGGTGGCAATGGGTTGGCTGGGGGGAGATGCTGCTCCTGGGCGCGTTTCCCATTGGCCAATTCATATTTCCCGTCCACCTGTTTTTTCCCGCCGGCTTGCCACGCCCCCTCCTCTGACATCAGCAGCCAGACGAGCCCCCGTTCTGATTGGCTGGTGGGAAAAAATCCCCACGCTCTCTCTGGTCGCAGTCTCTCTTCCGTGTTAGACATAGGGCACCGAGGTCAATGTAAGGGACTGCCCGATCAGAGCTCTCTCTCAGACTTACAGGAAATCTTGGGACTTGGTCCAGTGAAGCACCGGTGGGCTTTTCCAAGGTGCTTTGCTCGCAATAGCAAGCACTGGGCACTGAGGTGCCAGGGAAGCCTAGCCTAGCTGAGGACAAGTTCTGAGGAACAATATTACTTGCTCCAGGCTTAGCCCAGTGACGTGGAGCGGACAGGGTAAGCCTTCCGGAAGCAGGAGCCCTGCACCTAGTCTAGTTTTCACCCCCAGGCCCCCGTAAGTGTGTATTTCAACTGTATTTTGTATTTCATTTGCGTGTACGCGGGTTTATCCGAATAAACCTCCTTTTATTCCACTACCTTGTTTTGCCGAGTGACTGATCCCAGAATGTATAAAGGTGTTTAACGTTCTGTCTCCAGTGACAAGCACTCCTCCCACCGGTAATTAAGCTGCGATGGCTGCGCACAGTGAAAGTTGGTGATGACCAGGCATAGAAGGACTAAATTTCGGCTGTGAATTCCTCAAGGGTTAATAATAATTATTGAGCGCTTCCTTCTCCCGTCTCCTGCTCTTCCTTCTCCTGCTCTTCCTTCTCCCGTCTCCTGCTCTTCCTTCTCCTGCTCTTCCTTCTCTCTTCTCCTGCGCTCCCTTCTCCTGCTCTTCCTTCTCCCGTCTCCTGCGC
>WSYH01011376.1:0-20947 GCA_036426205.1 Ascaphus truei | reverse complement strand
AGAGAGAGAGAGAGAGAGAGAGAGAGAGAGAGAGGCTTTGAAATCTCAAAGAAAAGGGACAGGCTCGAACAGCAGTATTTGCTACTTATCTGCAAACAGACCGACCTTTTCTTCCCATCCAGAGAACTGATGGCGTCCAGCAGCTTCCGATGCGTCCTCTCACCGTCACTGTCTCCCTGCACAGAAAGGAAAGCATTACAGGGGCTTCTATAACCCAGGGGTGTGCAAAGTTTTTGACCTGTGCCCCCCCGTGCCTCGCAGCCCAACGTTCGCGCCCCGTCTCCTACGACACGGCGTCAAATGACCCCGCGGGTCATAAGACGTCACATGACCCCGCAGTGTCATTTGACGCGTCACATCACATGACCCTGTGGCGTAATTTGACTCTGCGTTGCCATGGTGACGCCAAAGACCCGGCTGGCAGCAGTAAAGGGATGCTACGGCTCCCCCGGCATTTCATTTAAATGCCTTGGGGAAGGGCGCGGGGCCTCTGTAACCGCTGTGCCCCCCCATAAAAATCATGCGCCCCCCCTGCTGTAACCTACTCCCTCTCCCTTATTTACCTGGCAGCGGCTCTATAACCTACTCCCTCTCCCTTATTTACCCATCTCTATAACCTACACCCTCCCCCTTACTAAGCCAGCAATGATTTTCTCCTAGATCAGTGATTCCCAAACAGGGGGTACAGGCATCAATTACAGCAGGCGCTTCTAAAGTCACACCCCACAATGCTTTGCCTCGACAGTGGCAAAGCATTGTGGGGCATGACTTTGGAAGCTCCCGCAGTGAGTGACAGCTATACCACCCATGCTGTCTGCACACACTGAGGGGCAGTTTGGGGCCTTATTAAGCGTGTGTTCCCCCCACTACCTCAGGACACTATGCTGCCTGGGACCTGTCACAGTTATGTTAGCGATAGTCTGAATATGCTATTTTCTAGCAGGGGGTACACAGTGTAAAAAAAAAGATTGGAAATCACCACCCAAAATTATTAGGACTCAGATAGCACTGGTTATGGTAAGGGTAAACATTTAGGTTAGCTTTTCAGGGTTACGGCTGAATAAGTGCCTTATTTGCCGAATAAATGGCCTCTACATCATGATAACAGTAGTACGTTCCCACCTCATCCTCACTGGCACTGACTGGGTATTCAGTGACAAACAGATCTTCCTCTTCAGTCATTGTGGCAGATGACAGGATATTGCTGTAAAGCAAGAAACAGTAATTTTAACAAGTCGAATTAGGCGACTTACAGCCAATAGCAAACCATTTCTTCAAAGTGCCGGTCTCCTCTAGGAGACACACAGTAGAGCTCTACTCACACGTTCACAATGCAATTCTCCATTTATTGTAACAGCCAAGAACAGAGGAGAAACTACCTAACAGAGGAGACTACTACACTGCCTAGACCAGTCGTTCCATGTTTAAATGTCTTGCGCTGGACATTTAAAGATGGCGCCTAAGAGCGGCAGGTCTAGGCAGTGTAGTGTTCCCGCGCGGGACATCTAAACATGCACTTATCAGACCTGAATTGTCGGAGCGGGCGCTCAACGGACATCGCGGCGAAATGTCCAGCGACAGAACGCAGGCCAATTGTCCCATTCTGCTCTGTATATGGGGGGCACAGGGTGTAAGAGAAAGGAAGGGAAATTTGCCGCCCGGCCCTAAAGGGAAATCCGACATTGGCTCAGTTTATCACCATCACGTTACTTCCTACAAGCCTGGTTACAGCTAGCCGTGCCGGCTCATCTAATTGCCAAGCTGGATAACTTTAAACAGTAGGTGCCCCATCAATATTTAACTTGCCCTGGGCATGTAGACACCCAGTATTATCGTCCTGTGTCAGTGCCCCATCTGCATTCAACTGCCGGTCTATGCCACCTGAGGATACATGAGGGGGCTCTTCAACCAGCAGCCTTGATGTTGCCGTTAACTTTCTGCTCCTGCTCATTTCACACCAGTTGATTAGCTAAAAAGTATGTCTCCCACTGTACAGGTAGTCCTCGTTCTTCCGACACAATGCATCCCGCGACGGAGATGGGACAATCGGAAACCAGGACCCATGTTAATCGCCGGCGGTTTCCGTCGGATACGCGAAAACCGCCGGCGGAAACCACATTCGGCGCAAAGCAAAACATTGTAAAGCGAGGACTACCTGCAATCCACTTGTAATTTAAGTAATGAAAATGTGTGTATATAATTGTAAGCTCTTTGGGACAGGGACTATTTTCCTATTGTTACAGTCTGGTCTGAAGCGCTTACTCCCTTTGTTTTAAATTATTATGTCACGCGTATAACTGCTGTAAAGCGCTGTGTACCTGGATGGGGCTAAATACATACATATCTTTATTTATATAGCGCCACCCAGATACGCAGCGCTTCACAGCAGTTATACACGTGACATAATAATATAACACATCATGGGAATAAGCAATAGGAAAGGGAGTCCCTGCCCCGAAGAGCTGACAATCTAAGTGGGGGTAATTGCCAGACAGCTGGGTGTATAGATGTTATAAAGGCCTTGCAACATGTTTAAATAAAGTAATGTTAAAAAAAAGGTATAATCGGAAAATTAAGTGACAAGAAGCTGGTGGCCATCCTACTTCTGTGGGTTTCCTGCTCTGGCGTGAGGAAAACGAGCACTACTAACATGCACAGACATGTCCCAACACGGCCACCGTCCCCAGAGCCAGGATTAAAGAGATACAGCATACACACAGCACTTGGCCGCGATCTCCCTCCCAGAAGTTCGGCAGACAGACCACTTACCCGCCGCCCCGTGCCGGGCTCATCTCTGTGTCTCCGGTTCCGATCTCCTTCCCAAACCAACACGTGGAGAATGACTGCCGTAAAGCGCGCCACTTCCGGGGGTTGGGAGGGGGGGAGACTGTGCCCGGGCTGTCGCGCATCGAGTCGGCTTCAGTTGCCAGTAGTGCGTGTATCACTCCCGGGCCTGACCGCAGGGGGGCGGCGCTTTCCCATCACTTGGTGGCTTATTAACCTATTCCATGTCAGAGGGGCCGCGCAGGCCTGTCTGGCAGCCATGGGGTTAATATGCAAAGAATGTTTGCCCATCAAAACCATTGCATTTATTTGTAAATATATATATATATATATATATATATACACACACACACACACACACATTTATATATTGTGTAACCAGGGCTATCTATATATCTATTTATAGATATATCTTTATACCAGCGGTGCGCAAACTCCCTACACCTGCGCCCCCCTACCCGCTTTGCTCCTCCGTCGCGCCCCCCAACCCCCCCTCGCACCTTTAATGTTGCGTCAAATGACGATGATGTCACGTCTCCATGGCAAAGGGCGTCATTTGCCCGTCGCCGCCTTGTCATAAAGACGCGTGACTGGAGCCGGGTAAGTACGTTTACAGAGGCCTCGCGCTCTCAGCGCGGGACCTCTAAGGCCACGTTCAGGGTATTTTTTATAACTCTGTGCCCAGGACATACTTGAAAACGAGAGGTATCAATGTATTACTTCCTGGTAAAACATTTTTATAAATAAAATAAATAAATAAAATAAGAGGCAGGAGTTGGAGGGCGGGCGTTCGCGAGGGCGGGCGGCAGTCTGCTGGGCGATGTGTGTTCATCCTCCCCAGCAGACTTTTTCCGGAGTTGAGGAGGCGGGGAGGGGGCGGGGCTACAGACCTGAGGTTAGGGATCCAAGTTGCAGTCTTGAAATCATTCTCAAGAATGATTTCATTGGCTGCCGAGGTCCCAGTGACCCTGCTGCAGCTTCAAAAAACGACCTGGGTTGTTAATTGAAACCGTAGCCAGCGTCAACTCCGTACTTCGGAGACAGGGCAGCTGCTACCCTGACAACCAGTATTCAATTTGAATACATTGTGTCCCACGGCTGCTCGCACGTAAGCACGCCCTCCCTCCGAAGCCTGCACCCTGAACGAGGCCTAAACGCCGCGCCCCGCCAGAAAAGTCTCACACCCCCAGTTTGCGCACCGCTGCTTTATATATACCATATTAGTGTACCAGTCTCAGCTGGGACAGCTTTATGTGAGCCAGCAATACACTGTTTATACAGTAGAGGGCTGTTCTAAATACTGTAACCTGTTACTATCTGACTGCACTGTGTATGAGACAGAAAACAGCTTTGCGGGGTTTCTCACATTTTTATGCTGTCTGCAGCTGACCTACTTGTGTCCAGATGCTTTTATTAGCTGAAGGTTCTGAGCTTCGACCAATGGGTACAGGGTATAGATATAGGAACGTGAGAGACGGAGAGATATGTATGACGTTGCTGTTGGTTCTTGCCTAGGGTGGCATGTAGGATTTAGCAAAACGTTCCACGAAACCTCGAGCAATAAAGAGGCTAATTTGTATCTCTTTCCTTGTGTTGGTCCAACCCAGTTGTTCTCATACGTCTCATTCAGAACCGGTGGACACACCAAGTTTTATGAAGTCAGTACATTTACACACAAGTTTGCATATAATTAGGTTACGGTTGCGCCTATTTGTCGCGGCAGAGACAGAAAAATGAGAGACATGTTCATCCTTATTTACCAGGAAGCCTGATTAGACAAAGTACTTGTTCAGTGTAACCCTAATCCTAACATGCCAGCCTAACCCTAACCTGAGTCCTGGTAATCTGAGAGAAAATCAATGGCCGAATAAGGGCGAGAGGATTTTATAGACCCGGCTGCTGGGTTAATAGACACTTTGGTCTGTGCGAAATTAGAGTTAACGTTATGTATAGGGCATGTGTGGATCAGGGGTGGTCAACTCCAGTCCTCAAGGGTTACCAACAGGTCAGGTTTGCAGGATATCCCCGCTTCAGCAGAGGTGGCCCAATCGAAGCAGGGATATCCTGAAAACATGGCCTGTTGGTAGCCCTTGGAGGTCTGGAGTTGGCTACCCCTGGCATATGGTATGTTTGGATATTAGGAATATTAGGATATTAGTGAATGTGTCAGTTTATATTGGGGCTTTGTATGCAATGAGAGGGGATATGGGAGTTTATATGGAGGGTGTCTGTGCAATGGGAGTGAATGTGGATGTTAAAGGGTGGCTGTGGGGTCCGGACCTGAGGGGGTCATTTTGTGAGTTTAAAGGTGATTGGAGGTAATTAGGGGTGATTGGAGGTAATTAGGGGTGACTGTGGGACCAATAAGGATGAGTGGCGAGTGACTGGGTGGGAGAGGAGTGGGGGTGACTGTTTAGTGTATGGTGGAAGTAAGGACACCGTGATCCATGGTTCTTGCAGGTGCAATGGTTGGGACACCAAAGTGTGTAGAGACAGGTATGATAAATGCACACCTTCCCAAACAGAGCTGCTTGTATGTATATCTTTCTTTATATAGCACCATCCAGGTCTATATCGCTTCACAGCAGTAATACATGTGACATTATAATATAACATATAATGGGAACAAGTGGTTTAGACATAAAAGTAGCATTAGAAAAAGGAGTCCCTGCCCCAAAGAGCTTACAATCTAAGTGATGCTTGTAGAATTACTTGCTGTGTGCTCCATATCAAAATGTATCCTGTGGCACTCCAGTTTTAGGCTGCGGTCCCAGTGACTGCTACAGCGCACGCCGAGCGTATAAGCGCCGCCCCTCAATGGGGCTGGGCCCAGTACACGCCTTCCCGCTGAAGGTGCAGCCGCACCGTACTGCCAGGTTTTTTAATCTCAATGAAATGGAGTTTAGAACTTGCGACGGAAGCGTGGCCACGCCCCCGCTGGTGGTTCACCCAATGAGGGCGAACCAGCCGCGTGAAGTCATGGCCATGCCCCCGCAAAACCCCCACCACGCCCCCTCCCGTCGCAATCTCCCTCTCTCCCAGGAAGACTACAGATCGCGGTTAGCGCTGTGCACGCGACGCCCACCCCCGCGCGTGCCACAGTGCTGACTGGGACCGCAGTCTTAATTCAATACTTTGTGTTTTATTGTGTTATACGGTAAGTCAACTTGCCGGGGTCACGGTCCTGATGAAGGTGTCCATGTGACTCAGAAACATTGACTTATGCTACAATAAAACACAAAGTATTTAATTAAGACTGCAGTGCCACGGGATATATTTTGATATGAATGACAAAGTGTCACCATAGTTAAAGATTAAAAAAAAAGGTTTCAATGGAGTCTGTGGGGGGAAAGGGAGGGGGAAGAGGGGGAGGGGTGGGAAGAGGGGGACTGCTGCTTTAGCAACTAAATCTGGGCTTAACCATTTTCCATTAACCCATGCATTTCTGCGGTCAGGCGTCTTACATGCAACGTTCAGCTGCTTTGTCACCTGTTCCTGCGTCATTTCCCATCTATGCAGGAATTAAGCTTGATCAAGCACATCACATATTAATACTGATCATAGTGTCTGTGTGCAGGCGTGTTTATATGTATGTATGATAAACATATGGAGACATTTCCAAACTTGGGGTTTAGCTTGTAAACTTTGGGGGCATTCCACCAGGGTGGTGTTACTGTGTTGTGGATATTGAATTGTGGGGGCTTGTATTATTATTATTATTGTGGTTATATGGTTCTTTATATGTGTGTCAGTAAAGATAAGTTCGTTATACCAGTGTGTGTATATTTATTATCTGACTGTATTGGGTACTGTGAGGTTATCCAGCGGTGCTAGGATCCCTCTCAGGTGGAGGCGCTGTAACCAGAGTAAACGTGAACCCCCCAGGCTCCCAGTGGCGGACGATCAGGCCTCCTGCACGCCAGACAGGTATTAAGCACACGTAGTTCCCTAAGACACGTGGAAAGGGGGCTACATGTCTATATGTGTGTGTTTATACACATACACACAAAATTAGCAGTTTACTGCTTTAGAGTTCCCTTAAAACATATTTTCTAAATCAGGAGAGAGTGCTTCAGATTAGGTAAACTCCATTCATCTTTAATTGCCACAAAAAAAAGCAATAAGTACTTACATCTCAAAGGTAATATTGCACCTTAAATCAATTCTGATGCTTTACATCAATAACCTAAACCCTAATATGTAATTGACGCACTGTATATAATCAAGAGATTGCCAATACATACCGCCATTATTTACAAAGCGGTGCTACATCATAAGACACGTTATTTAAGGGACTTAGCCCTTAGGTGTTTTCCGACACCGGAAGGGTGTTTTCGTGCATAGCACTATTAAGTAATATGGGCCACAGTGTAATAAAGAAATGTTTCTGTTATAGCACATATATGGGTTTTCTGTTAATTGATTTGCACAAAAGTCCACAGATAAATCTGCTTTCTTGGGGAGATCTCATATGGAAAGATGTTGCAGGACCCGCTGGCAGCAGGAACAGAATCGCCGATTGATTTAGCTAATTAAGTCCTTCGTGCAATTAGCACCTACACAAGAATTGTAACCTCAAACTACAAAGTTGTCTGTTGGAAAGATGAAGCTGAACAACGTCTGATCAATATATTTTTATATGGTATAGTACGACTAGACACAATTCCACCTACTAAAAACATTACCTGATTGTAAGCTCTTCGGGGCAGGGACTCCTTTTCCTATAGTTTTGTCTAAAGCGCTCATTCCCATTGTGTTATTTTGTGTCGCGTGTGTTGTGAAGCACTCTGTACCTAGGTGGCACAATATAAATAAAGATATACATACATACCTTTTGGAAATCTCCAGAGAATGGCTGCCTTGGTCTTCCCTGACGAATATAACGTGATCCGCTCAATATTAAGAAGAACGCTGCATCTCATATCAACAATTTTATCCTACACTGGCTCCGCGTCATTACCTGTGGTCATATTATATTTCCAATCATTCAGGCAAACAATGGCTAAATCTGGGGTGTCTCCGAGACAAGGCAAGCGTGGTCATGCCGGGAGTTTATTATTACTATTATCTTTTATGTGTATGGCACCAACATATTCCGTAGCACAGTACAAAGGTGGGAGGGAGGACAATAACATTCTAAGACAAAGGAGCACATATGTTAAGACAAACCGAGACAATAGGAAGGAGGCTCTGTCTCCAGAAGCTTACACTCTAGAAGGAGATTTCACCATTTAGTAAATGGGTCAAACAAGCGGGGAAAACTCTGACACAACTTTGTAGTTTATTGGGTAACGTACATACTGTGTTTTAACTCTGTCACATAGGAAATACTCTTATGTTCTTTATGTTTGTTTACATATGTTTTACCCATCTTCTTTGTAGAAGCAATCGCATCCCAATACGTGTCAATCAGTGCGCGTGGCTAACAGTGGCAATAAATAATGTAGAAGACAACATAGAAAGATGTATATGAATATATATATATATATATATATATATATATATATATATATATATATATATATATAACAAAAAAAATATATTGTCCTTTTCTTCTTCTTCCATATTCAGAAAAGTACAAGACTTCGAAATATTTATAACCAGGCCACATTTCCGCAGCCTGCCCAGGGAAATGCAGAAAGTGTTTTATGTTATGCGCTGGTTCTTCCAGATCCTGAAATGAACCCAGAGAGGGTGTGGCGCTTGTACTGGAAATTACGAGTGTCTCGCTCATATTTTCCAGTGATTATTCCAACCACATTGACTGGGAAATGTACAAAAACGTCTTTTGTGTGGCACAACAATATCTATCAATCATTCCACGTGCACTCAATGGATTTCAGTCCAGCGTGGAGGTCCTTTCTCCAGGTGCCTATTGAATACATTACAAACCGCTTGAAAATCTCCATTGAAAATGGAGTGCTACTGTTCTCTTCTCCAGGGTCGCAGAACAAAACATTACAAGTCTTCCTAGCATGAGAAGTGGCAGATCATACCGTTTTCACCTTCTAATAGTTTTTTTTTTAATTGATTTTCACATGCTGAAAACGGCCGAATGGCCTCTTCTGAAATTACAGAATAAGGCCTAACCTGCTACTACCATCATTTTCTTTTAAAATGAATTTATTTATTTATATAGCGCCCTGGCACAGGATAAAGTAACTTGGCCAAAATCACAAGGAGCTGACACCGGAGTTAGAACCAGATTCTATGTATTATGTAGCCTGGTTCCAGCCCTTCAGGGACCAGGGGTTAATGTAACTGTATGTCCAGGAGACATATTGCATAGTTATCTCAGGCCTTTCCATGTAACATTCTTGTAACTCTTTCTGTTGTTGCATTTCTACCCACCGATCAGGCTGGGTCATATTGAAAACACCTGGCCTCATCCATTTTTTATGTAACCATGTTATGCCATGGGGTATAAAAGGTAGTGAGGGAGAACCCTAGTTAGCTGGGAGTAGCTGGGTGTAGCTGGGAGTAGGTGTTAGCTTTATCTTTCAGCTTTAGCTCAAGATAGATGTTCCAGTGGAGATTCCAGCTGCAGTGTCAACTCCAGTCCTTGTGCCAGGCCTGGAGTCCTATTCCAGAGAACACTGCAGGGAAGAGAGAACAGGGGAAATCTCTTTAGGGAGATCCCGGCATCAAGATCTATAGGGTAACCCCAGTTTCCCAGTTGCAAGTGTATGTTGTTTAACTGTGAATAGTAGTGGATACATTTTTCCAATAAATTCATTTTTATTACTCTGTGTTTCTGTCTGGCGAATTGATCCCTTGTGTGATAGTCCTGGTCTCCCGTGACACAAGTTATGCAATTTTTGAAATATTTATGAAAAGGGTGAGCCTACCAATGAATCACCATGTAAGAGTTTTTTGAAAAATGTATTCACCCAAAATCGAAACAGTTAGTTAATATTCATGCAGTTATTTTTCACTTGGAAAGGTCTAGTTTTAGTTAAAAAAATAAGTTATTCCAAAAAAAATTGTGGGCCAAAAGAAAACAATAGGTACAAATCCTAGTGATTGACCGGTGCTAGATCTGCCATATAAGGGCACTGGCATCACTGAGCTGACTACAAATCCCAGAAGACCTTGCTGGTTGCAGTTTCAGGCCAGACTGGGACAGCGCTGATGCTAGGAGACTGAGGAAAGCTTAGCTAGTGATTATCACAGCACCGGGTTCCCATTCAAAGCAGGGACCTCTGCTGTGATAATCTTAGATGTAGCCAACTTTACTGTCCCGGCCTCTGCTGCTTCTTACAGTTACCTCACTACAAGCTGTTGCAGTGCCGGAAACAGTCAAGAGCTACATCTGTATGAAAAAAAGAAAAACTACATACCGTATATAATTTGAATTCGCCAACTTCTGAAGTAGGGGGATGCCATCCTCTCGAATCTCCCCCCACTCCATTTCCAGCCCTGCAAAGGACATCAAAATGAAAGCTAACTTTGGACGCAGTTTGCCTCCAAAGTCGCCAGCAAACTGGGATAGAACATGGCGACCAAATAGGCCGTGCTTCTGGGTCACTATTCACGTTGTCCTGATGTGTTCCAAGAAGCCGAAACCAGAGGTGACCCTTCAACTGTAATATTTTATTTGAATCAGCAATTCTTTAACATACAATATCTTAATAAGCAGATATGTTTTGAAAAATGAGATCTCATTAAAATCTGTAATATACTGGTGTGTGTGTGTGTGTGTGTGTGTGTGTTCTCTCACACTCTCTCTCTCACACTCTCTCTCTCACACTCTCTCTCTGTCTCACACTCTCTCTCTCTCACACTCTCTCTCTCACACTCTATGTCTCTCTCACACTCTCTATGTCTCTCTCACACTCTCTCTCTCTCACACTCTCTATGTCTCTCTCACACACACTCAGACACTCACATACACACAGGGGAAATCAGAACGAGGGGGGGGTGAATCTGAGCAGGGGGGCAAGGGGGAAGCAAGAAACGCATGGAGCAGTACTCACCATGTGCTCCATGTAGGAAGAGGCGGGCCTCGCTTTGCAAGCTCGTATAGAGTTTGCTGCAGGCCCCAAAAAAATCCTGGCAGCGTGCCAACATGCTGCCTGGCACATCGCGAGCGCGCTAAATCCTGTCAGCCCGTGGTGACGGGGCGGTGGGATTTATCGAGGTGCACGGCTGCACAGGGGCCCCGGGCCCCCTGACTACATGGCCCGGGACGCCAGTAGCCCCTGCCGCCAACAGAAATCGCGGGGCCTGGGACAAACATTTTAAGCAGGCCCTCCCTGTGTCAGTGGTATTGCCCGCCGCCACCCCCCCCCCATTTCACACCTCACGAGCCCCCATCCCATGTATTTCTCTCCTTTCCGTCTCACCCTCCCGCCTCGCATGTATTTCTCTCCCCTGCTTCTCACTCTTACTCCCTGTTTTCCTCACTCACCCCCTCCATCAATTACCCCACGCTCACTCATTCCGTCTTCCCCCCCACAAGATATATACCAAAAAACTTCCCACCCCCGAATACATACAAAAAATCCCCACCCCCCAAATATATACAAAGCATCGGCCCCACGCATCACCAGCACGCCACCCCTCCTCCCCCCCCGCAAGCCACCGGTCTGACCATCATCCCCAAGGTAAATATATGTATTGGGGGTGTTGGGGTAATTTTTATATATGTATTGGGTTTGTTGGGGTAATTTTTATATATGTATTGGGGGTGTTGGGGTAATTTTTATATGTATTGGGGGTGTTGGGGTAATTTTTATATGTATTGGGGGTGTTGGGGTCATTTTTATATGTATTGGGGGTGTTGGGATAATTTTTATATATGTATTGGGGTTGTAGGGGTAATTTTTATATATGTATTGGGGGTGTTGGGGTAATTTTTATATGTATTGGGGGTGTTGGGGTAATTTTTATGTGTTGGGGTAATTTGTATATGTATTGGGAGTGTTGGGGTAATGTTTATATGTATTGGGGGTGTTGGAGTTAATTTTTATATGTATTGGGGGTGTTGGGGTAATTTTTATATGTATTGGGGGTGTTGGGGTAATTTGTATATGTATTGGGTGTGTTGGGGTAATTTGTATATGTATTGGGGGTATTGGGGTAAGTTTTATATGTATTGGGGGTGTGTGTGATTGTGTGTGTGTATATTTATATAAAAACTTCCCACCCCCGAATACATACAAAAAATCCCCACCCCCCAAATATATACAACCTCCCCCCCCCCAAATGCATACAAAAAAAGTTAGCGCGCCCGGCGCGCGTACCACATGGGGGGGAGGGGCTGCAGTACTGCTGGGAGAGACAGATGTCTCCCGGTGCTGCTCCTCCAGTGCGGGCGCCGGGCCTCTCTCTTGCTTACTTCCGGCGCTGCCAGCACGGTGACCCGGTGCCGGGTTCAGAGGTTTTTTTTTTTTTTTTTAAACTAGCAGCCCTTGTTCCCCGCTGCTGGCGGCCCTGATCGCGGCGCCCCTCTAGCCAAGCCACGGCGCACCAGGGCGCCGCGGCGCACAGTTTGGGAATCACTGGTTTAATCTAAGCTGTACATATTAAGGTCCTTTTGTAGTTTCTGATAAGTCTTATGCTGTAGATCATGCAGCTTCTTATTATCCTTATCTCCAATGTATTAAATCCTGGAGATATGGTCTCCAATGATCTATAAAGTGTTGTCACTGCCCCTCTCTTTCTGCTGCTAATAACTCTCCCTGTACAACCTAACATCCTGCTGGCTTTCTGCACTGCTTTGTTGCATTGCTCACCTACTTTTACATCTGCTGCAATACTGACATAATGTCTCTCTTTAGCAGTTGACATTCTAGTGCCATCAATCCTGTATTCTGCCTTTTGGATTCTTGTTACCCAAGTGCGTTATTTTACACTTTTTGGTATTAAATTGTAGTTGCCGCGCTCTTCACAATTCCTCTAATCTACCTAGAGCTTTAATTATTATCTTTACCCTTGGAGTGTCAACCCTGTTGCAGATCTTTTTGTCATTTGCAAAAAAAGGCCTATTTCACCCTTCAAGATCATTTGTAATCTCACAGATATAGATATTAAAAAGCACCAGTCCCCAGGCGTGGCTTGAAGCCACTCCAGATGGCAGTTTTGACACAACTCCGGGCCCGAGAGGACTAATCCCTCTCCATCAAGCTGTTTTATGGGAAAAAAAGATGAGCTGTAAAAATTAAGGCGATCGCAGAGAGAGGATACCACAATTGCAGGGCCAGGCGGCCTACAAGGCTGGACTGCTTGACTGGTTCTGGAAGAAAGCACCTCCATGCCCCAATACCTTGGAGGCATAGCCCACTGACATGGAGGGCACACTATCTGATGTGTGCGAAGGAGGTGCAATCCTGATGCGACAAGGGGAGGCTGCGGTCTGAGAGGTGTGGTGCCGAGGAGGACTGCCGCTCACAGGACGTGCAGGGAGTTGGGCTCCCTTACCCAGATGCCGTGATCGCTGAGCACTGTAGGGGCTCGAGGGTCAGTGACCGCAGTCTATGCTGCATGCAGGAGAGATGTCTAGGAGTTGGAACTCTGGGAAAAGTGCTCACATGACCACATTGCTGGCTCCCCTTGCCCTTATACCTTCAACTGCCTTGCAAGCAGAGACCAACGGCATGGAGAGCACACCACCTGGCATGAGCTGAGGCAGTGGGGACAGCAACTGACGACCCTGGTGTGACTCAGCAGGGGCCAGAACTCGGGGATCATGAGCGGCTGTGGTCTGCACCGCATATAAGAGGATCTCCCTATGGCAAGAACTACAGGAGACAGACCTTCAGGGCCTGGAGCATGTGCCTTCCCTATGACTGCCACTGTGACTTACCCCAAGGGAAAGACAAACCCAGGTAGACATACCTTGCTGTATATGCAATTGCTACACAGAATGCCGAGTGCTCAAATTATATGCAAGACTTATCTGAAATAGTTTTCCAATGCACTGTGTCCCTGAAGATTCTGTTAGCACAGTGTTGGCAATAAGAAGTGCAAATATAATGCCATGACCCTCTGTTAGGTAATACCACTTACAATTAAAAGAAACTTGAGCTTATTGAGTCAATCCTGAGTTGTTCGGGGACATGCTCTCCTAGAGCCTTTCCAATAACCAAGTGACAAATGCAGTTGTTTGCTTTCCTTTGGATTAAAATACTGTAAAAACAAATATAGGTGAAAGTATCTGTCGTCTAAATTTAGCATAGGTTGACCTTTGTAGACATGTCTTTTTTCCGACCACTCATATGTAACTATGTAACATAACACAGCTACTGCCTATACAGTATCGTATACTATCAAGCAAATATCTCAGGGAATTGTAATTATAGGAGGTGACTTCAATACCATACTTTCGTCTGAGGACAGATCGTACGGATACAATCTTAACTAAAATCAGACAATCACTTGATTAAGCTTATGCATGATAATCAACCTGTGGATTCCTGGACAGAAATGAACCCGGAAATAAGAGACTACACATACTTTTCCGTACAGTACTCCTCCTACTCTCGAATTGATCATGTTTTGGTTGATGCCTCTCACAGAGCCTTGATTACAAGATGTGACAGTGGTGTTTTCACTGTCGGATCATGCTTCAATCATGGCAGAATTGAGGCTCCCAAGGGGGGATAGGCCCCAGTTACATTGGACATTAAATAAATATTTATTACAGATGAAAGAAATGAAGCCTCTACCTAAACAATGGTGGGAAGAGTATATAGAATTAAACGATATGGAGGTGATAATCACCAGAGATGATGTGGGCTGCCTCTAAAGCCGTTTTGAGAGGTCAACGTATTGCATTTGTCTCTGTCAAAAAAAAAAAAAAAATGAGAAACTACATTTGTGGGAAGACCTAGAATCAGAGATTAAAGTTCTAGAATCTTAATATAAGGTAAAGGGGAACGAATATTCTTATAAGATTAACCCATCTAAGAGGTGAAATTAGATTACTAGACAGAGAAAATAAACCATTGGCTACAACAAACCAAGAGAAATGTGGATGAATCCGGTAATATGGCATCTCTCTCTGTTGGCATGGCAATTACGACGGCAAAGGTCAAATAGGAAAATTACTCACCTCGCATCTAAAGGGACAAAAAATAGTAGCCCAAAAAGAAATCGAGGAAACTTTCCGGTCATTTTAGAAGACTCTATACAGCTCAGAAAACTTAGCTAAGGTCACGGAAATGTCTAAACTCTTGGAATGGGTCGAGCTTCCTAAATTGTCAGAGAAGCACAGGGTTAATATAAATAAGGCAATTACGGAATCTGAAATCAGGATTGCAATAAGCTCACTTAAGAGTGGAAAAGCATCTGGCGCGGATGGCGTCAACATTGATTATTATTAACTACGGGCTGAGCAGGTGTCCATACCGCTTTGTAAACTCTTCAAGGAGTTGAAAAAAGTTCAGGTCCTTTCCCCTACCATGAGACAAGACACAATAACTTGAATTGAAGGAAGGAAAGGACAGCTCATATTGTGCAAATTATAGGCAAATAACACTACTAAATACATATTTAAAATTCTAACTAAATTAGTGGCCAGAAGGCTAGAAATGAGGAAGCCCCAATTGATTCACAAAGACTAATCGGGATTCATCCAACATAGGCAGCAAATTGACAATATCCGAAGAGTGGTTAACATGATCCATTTATCAGCTAATAACACGGATCGTCCATCTCTACTGTCACTATATGCAGAAAAGGTATTTGGTAGGGTGAAGTGGGAATTCCTGCTTAAGGTAATGAAAACATTTTAATTGGGAGATTATTGAATTAGCTGGACCAGTGCAATATAGTTTTTATTCTAATTATTGGCTCATGTTTGGAGTTTTTCAATATTTTAAGGGAAACAAGGCAGGGATTCGCATTGTCTCCTCTCATTAGCATTGTCCATATAGTTGTTGGCAGAACACATCAGAAAATATTCTCTGTCGATGCACCCCAGCAAAAAGTGGCACTTTATGCAGATGACGTGATTCTGCTTCTCAGAAAGCCAGACACCTCTATCCCCAACTGATGTAAATTATTGCTATGTATTGTCCTGTGTCTGGCTTCAAAATAAAACTATAATACCGATCAAACTTACATACACTAGAATCCAAGATTTGAGACCATACTATATTCCAAACCAGAGTTCAAGAACTTACTGACCGTGAAGTGAAGAGGTAAAATTGGGTACTCCAGAGACTTGTTTACAAGTGTATAATTATGTCAATTATGTCAATGCAACAATTATCTGAGAAATTGGGAGGTTAGGACCCCATTCTATCAGTACTTTCAGTCATAGGCCACATTTCTCTATGACACACAATCACTAGAGATCATATTAATTTTACAATTGTAACATAAAGCAACTAATTTCTAGAACAGAAATGGAAATCCATGGAAGGATGCAACAGAGTACAGCCAGGTAACAGCCAGGATAGAAAAAAGTGGGGGCAGCAATCATGGATCCGATTTAAAATCGATCTCGCCTCCGGTGTCTTTGGGTTTGTTACTTCCCTTCTCCTCGGCATGCGTCTCACGGCTGCATTCCAGCAAGGCGGATGTGACGTCAGCGGTGTTGGGGAGTTCCTGTTTGGCGAGTTGACTGAGAATCACCTTCACTCTACGCGTTTCACCCTTCTTGGTTTCCTCAGGAGTGTGTGTCTATATGGCGCGGTCTGTGAAATCCGTTTTTTTCACTCATTAATCTTTCCCTAGGATTTTCTCAATCAACGGTGCTCCCTTCCTCCATTAACAAACGAGAACACTTATCTGCTGCCGGGATCACAGACCTAGGTGTTGGTCACGCATGCGCAAAAGCCTGCATGGTGCTACCAATGCCATGTCCAGTCCTATGGTTTTATTTGTTAATATTTAACACGTGTTTAGAATTAGAATTAGAGCGCCACTATTGTTATATCACTTTTTTGCACCTATTAAACGGGGTATGGATGGATGGAAGTAAGCATAACTATGCGACTGTACAGTATAAAGTATTAGTAATACCACACCTTGAATATTGAGTACAGTTTTGGGCATGACTCTATAAAAAATGAAGTATGGAACTAGAAAAGGTACTGAGAAGAGCCACCAAATTAATAAAGGGGATGGGATATATGGTAAAGGCAGTTAAAATGTGGAATTCATTACCCACTGTGACGGCAGATACAATAGATACCATATCTTCAAAAAAAGTTGGACTTCTTTTTAAAAAGGAAAGTGTGACAGGGCCTTAACCTCTGTCTTAAAGGGCTCCAGATAGAAAGCCTGTATCAGACTGAGTCCAACAGGGAGCTGATTCATTGCCGCTACAGACAATTAGCCAGTCTCCATCTGACTCATCAGTCAAATAGAAAAGCCTCCTGTTTTTAAACTGCAGGTGATCGCTCAAGCTCTAAGGAGGTGGGTGCTGATCAGGGAGAGATTCCAAGGAACCAGAACTTCTATTCCAGGACAGAGCAGTCCCTGGAACCTGCCAGAGGGTGAACCCACAGACACCAACCCAGACGTAGACTGATGTAAAGAGCCCCTGATAACAGGTACTTTGGGTCAGAGAATGGTAAGAGGCCCTGTAGATAGTGACTGGGAAGCGTGAGTCAGTCCGTACAAAGGATAGGTCTATTTTGTTTATTTTGTATTCTGCCTTAAATCTGTGTTATTTTGAAGCTACGGCTAAATAAAAGCCAATGTTTATTTCCCCCAAATCTATGTGTCCTTGGTTATACTTCTGCACTCATCTCCTATAGAAATGTATACAGGTGTAGCCCCCTGTAAAAAGCACAGGCTATACATATCTTTCTCCTACTGAGGTAAGTCCTGTTAAGGGAAGGCACCAGTAGTAATCATGAGTTTTCCCCCCTTCAAGCCCTGCCCCGAGTGATAGATGCAGGCCCCTGACTCTGCTGCAGGCATGAGACAGAGGGGAGGTCCTGCTGACATCATGAGGGGTGGGGCTAAGACTATTTAGCAGCCCATTCCTGTAAGTGACAGTTAGTCTACTCTGGAGTCTAGTTCTGGATGTTTGTCCTGGGAGATGGAAGATAGCGGAGTGAGCCGAGCTCTCTCCTGGGAACAGGAGAGAGATTAATAGGACTTTGGCCTATGATAGTTGCGAGGAGCAGAGCTCTGGTGGAACCAATGCCCCTCACCCTGATGAGCGGGTGAGGGGGTGGATCTACCCCCGCCCAGAGGGGACCCTCTGAGTCGGGCACTGGGGTATTGAGGCCCCTCACAGACCATCTTGAGGAGTACCATTTGGAGGAAAGGGGAGGAGAGGTGAAAGGCTGTACACCTTGGGATTACTGCTGTGTGCTGCTACTACTGCTGTTGTTGTTGCGGCTGTATGCTGCAAGGCTGCTGTGTACAATAAAGAGGGACATTGCTGTTTTACAAAATACTGTTGTGTGTGTTCTGGAGCACCCACCCTGGGACCAGAGGTCACTTCTTCTGTACGGGTCCTACCCCATACTCCTCGGAAGGTATAGAAGATGGAGGCGCTGCACCACCACTAAGACAATGAGGCAACTACCCCAGAAGCCTGGTCCTGTCTTCCCAACAACACCGCAGGAAGCTCAGGCCCTCCTGTTCTACGCAGGTATGCACCATTCAAGCGCATGTAACCAGCCCTCACACACCCTAGATATAGCACATGTATCTGGGGGGGGGGGAACAAGGGTTACACAGGTATATACCAATTAAGTAAACATGGGAAGGGTGTTCATCCGGGGAGACATCTGACTGCCATTATTGGATAATATTTCATTGTTTGTTTTTTTACCTTTCGCTGGATCAAAATAATGTAAATACAAATGTAGAATCTGTAGTATAAATTTCACATAGGTTGAACACGATGACATATTTTCTCAACCTCATATACCAATAAACAAATATAGTGAAGTGGGTTGCATATCCTGTCGGATTTTTCTAACTTCGCAGCAGTTTTGGAGGAAAGAGAGACATTGAGATATGCTCATTTATATATTTTAATCTGCTTCTTTCCAAGGTATCTAAGGTGTGTTAACGAGTAGCTCACTACCGATGAGTGTTTTATAGGTACATCTATCAATGGGCCCTGTACTAAATAGGTCTAACTCGCTCACTCTACTTAGTGTACCTCTCCCCTCATATTTCAGGGTACATTATTCTCTGCTGAAATTCGTCAATTTAGAACGTTGTTCTGACTTGTCCATTTCCCACTGAACTTTGTGGGCAACGTTTTAAACTTTTTCTAGCGTCCTAGCGTGTTATAGGCAAAGCAAATTTGGGCAAGTTTGCACATCTCTACTAAATATTTTCACTGTCAGAAAGTACAGCCTGAAAATATAAAATTATTACAGTAATTGTAGGAAGCTAAAAGTGACACACCCACTGTGTTCTCACTTTCATGCCACGACACAGAATGTTTGTCTACAGCTTAATAGCGATGTTCAATTTTCTTCACATATGTTCACGAACTCTGTTAAATCTGCTGATGTTTTATCCCAAATCATTTTGCGAAGCCAATTTGAAGATATTCACACAACTGGAGCCTTGTGACCTGAGGTCACATGGTCCTTGTATAATGCCATTTAAGCAAAATTGTGACAAAAAATGGCAACATTTTTTGGTAATCTGGTGAAAAAGTTGACTTTTTACGCATTTCCGAACAGTGTGAACTTTTGCAAACATTGTAAAGCAAATTTCAAGACATAAGCACAATGTAACCGCTGTGTGATGCGTCAACTGGTTGAATGAAGCAGATTTGTGGACATGTGGAAGACATAAAAAAAAACCTTAATGGTATTGTATCTTTATTAAAGTTAAACTATTAACTAAGTTTGAATCAAACATTACTACAGAGTCAAACAGTATCCCAAAAATATGGACCTAAAAACAAAAACTGTTATTGTTAATCTGAAAGCTGGAAAGAAGTAAAGATATATTTGTAGCCATGCCATCTGTGGCTACTAGTTGCTTCCCTCCTGGCAGTAAGCCCTGGTACAAGCAGGCCTTGACAGTAGTTGTTATGAGGGTTTCCCCTCCTTGGTACTGTACTAGAGTGACAGCAAGGGGTGGTGACATCAGGCCTGGGCATGACAATCATGAGATAGACTTGGTGCCCTCCTCCTGGATGTACTTAAGGGCAGGTACCCAGGGCCGCCAACAGAAATCATGGGGCCCGGGACAAATGAAAGGAGCAGCCCCCCCCGAACCCATAGCACCCCCCCCCCAAACCCATAGCGCACCTACCACGAAAAAATATCTTTTAGCGCGCAACTTTTAATTAACTGTTTTCTTATTGTGATACAGAAAAAAACATATTACAATGCAACCTGTTTATTTTTATATTTTCAACAAAAGAATAAAGTGCACACAATGCGCACCAGGGATTATAAGAATGTCATTTATTAATAAAAAAATTAATTAAAATAATACTGAGGGGATCCAACCCCACCTCAGTGAATGAGTTACACAACTAGGTACAGTTTCAATAAACGTGCACCCTAGGATACATACATGAATGATCTAAATCCATAACGGTATAACACACAGTAAAAAACAATAACAATTAAGACAGAAATAGGCAAATAAAAACAGAACAATAATCTTGACTAGTGTGTGTTGGCACACTCAAGGAAACTGTCTAAGGCTGGCAGGGGGAGACGGATACTTACACTGAGGCCAATGGCGGGTCCACGGTGACCGTATTTGGATACGGATCACGGCACTGCAGAGATGGAAACACCGCATGGGCCTCTGGCAGGCGCCGTCTCAGCTCGTCAGCAAACCCGCGCAGGATGACCTGTCGTGACCTCTACGCGTTTCGCACTACGTGCTTCGTCAGGTGAATGCCTACCTGGGTGGGTGGGTGAGTGGGTGGGTGAATGGCAGTGACTGGGTGGGTGAATGACAGTGTGTGGGTTGGATGGATGGATGAATGACATTTGAATGACAGTCGGTGGGTGGGTGGATGAATGACAGTGGGTGAGTGGGTGGATGAATGACAGTGGATGGATGAATGACAGTGGGTGGGTGGATGAATGACAGTGGGTTTGGGTGGATGGATGAATGACAGTGGGTGGGTGGATGAATGACAGTATGGGTGGGTGGATGAATGACGGTGGGTGGATAGGTGGGTGAATGTTGAATGTGGGTGGGTGGGAGACAGTGATTGGGAGACAGTGACTGGGTGGGTGGGAGACAGTGACTGGGTGGGTGG
>WSYH01011374.1:0-20949 GCA_036426205.1 Ascaphus truei | reverse complement strand
ACCCAGTCACTGCCTCCCACCCAAGTGCCCCTGGTCCCCCTCCCACCCACCCAAGTGCCCCTGGTCCCCCTCCCACCCACCCAAGTGCTCCTGGTCCCCCTCCCACCCACCCAAGTGCCCCTGGTCCCCCTCCCACGATCAAATTATACATCATTTTGCAGGTGCAGAATCAATTATACATCATTTTCAGGTGCAGAATCAAATTATACACATTTTTCATCCAAGAGTCTTTGGCCTTCATAGGTTTTTGTCCATTTACCTGGAAATTTGATGTTATAATGTCCGTCTTAGTCCCTGGTTTCAATATGCTGGTGCGCTTCTGCAGTATGGGGGAGAGTTTTAAGCTCCATCAAATGATGTGGGAACTAAACCCATACTCTGGGCAATGGAAGACGGGCGACTTTATAGCATAGTGAATAAGGCCATTGATTCTCATTGGTCTGGGCACTTGTGTGTTTTTTCCTGTCTACCTCCTGCGTCTATAAAGGTAAATGATTGGCCCGCACATTGTAGACAAAAAAAACCCAGAGGAACTATTTATTACAAGCACTGTTATACCGATAAGATGCACAAAAACACAATATTTATTATTATAAAATGCATGCACGTTCAATTGCTTTGTTTTGTTTTTTATGGAACTCGTTTGTGCCAGATTATAACTAATTTTAATGTATATGATCACGATCTTAAATTCCTTCTTTAACGTCTTTTCAGTAAGCATATTTGGCGAGCCACGTTACCGATTTCTAGGTGGCATTGTCAGGGAGAGTTTATTTTATATTGAGGACCATAACACTAAAAATACCAGAGCCTCTTACGTCTGTATTTATTTGGATTCCTGCGTTGTTCTATAGCACTGATGGCATACTCCATCCCTCAAGGACACCCACATGACTGGTGTGCCGTAGCGGCTTTACATTTCTGCTTCCTGCCGCCTGTAGGCTCGGGGCGGCCCTCTGCTTCCCTAGCCTATGGATTCAATGCCACGCCACTTGTAATGACAACGTGGCGTCATGGCAATGCGGCGTGTTTACTTTCGGCGTCATTTTTACGTTGGGTCCCCATGACGACCGACCTACAGAATGGGGCAACTCTGGAAAAGGTAAGGCTTTCATACCATCATTTTCTTTTTCTCCCCCCCCCCCCCCCCCCCCAAAAAATTGCTGCTCCTCGAGGCTACTCGCCTACTACTCATCCTACTTTGGAAATCAGCCACCCCCGGGGATAACCCTAGTATGTGACTGAGCCACCTGTACTGAAAGCAGGATATCCTAAAGCTGGCCTGTTGGTGGCCCTTGAGGACTTGGAGTTGGCCACCCCCCTGTTCTCAATTGTTGTTTTTTTTAATTATAGCTTAGCAGAAAGTAGAAATAAGGGTTCTGATGTTATCATTAAGCTGAGCGTGCCGTGACTGTACATCCTATGCATTCTGGCAACATCCTGACTTTTATCTATCCATTCCACTTCCCTTAAGGGGCAGCACTGCACCTCAGTGCCTTGCTGTCCGCCTCTGACACCAAGGGGTAATTAAAAGAAAAGAAGGCACCCTCACTTGTTCTCTGATGGTCGGAGCATATCAAACGGCACCCATTTAGGACAGTTTTACATGGCCCAGGTGCACTGGCGTAGCTAAATGCTTGGGGGTCCCGCACTCTTGGGGGACCATATTGTCGCCGACTGCACAGGGGCAACGGGCCTTGCCGACGGCGCATCACGAGTTGACGTTGTCGGTCTGCCATGCGCGACCTGCAAGCTCCAGATCGTCATTTGCAGGTCGCTCATCAGATCAAGCGCATGTCGCGTCATGAGCGGGCCCGCCGGCAATTGCCAATCGCAGCATGCGCATTCGACAATTGAAGATCGCAAAATTTGTCCGGGGCCGTCACGTCCAGCTACGGCAACTGCGGATCCCTAAACTTTTTCATGCTCCCGTCATTTTTTGTTGATGGTAAAGGTACCTATCAAATAGCAGCAACCATCATAAAATGCCCTTTCACAACCCACATTGTGCGCACGGGGACAACGGTTTCCTTGCCTATGCCATCTGTCCACCAATGCCGGTTTCCATCATCTCACTTCTGCGCCAGCATAGTTGGGCACACATTCCAATACAGTCCAATCTTTTTGGTTACTTGGGAACTGTTTTTAGTGCTTCCGAGAGATTCCAGCTGGGTGTCCATTGCCATTCTGCGTAAAGAATCCTGGGCAAATAGCATATACTCAGCATAGCAAACACCTTCTGTTCAGCACTTTTCAACGGCTGTTCGACATAATAGCAAGTGTTCATTGAAATGCTTTTCTGCATCAAGGCTGTTGAATGTGCGATTGCCCAGCTCTACTCTGAAATCAGTAACTATTGAAGCCGCAAAAAAATCAAATGAATAAATAAGGAACTGTTCTCAGCAACCACAAATTTAAATTTTGTTTAACTTGGAGATTTGGGATTGAATACCGCTATTGTGAACTGAACGAGTGGCGACAGATTTTGATAACGCTCCCCAGTTTTATTACGACAGCATTATATGCGGGGAAATTCAGGCACAATGAAAGTGGCCCTGCATCTCACTCAGCACAATTTTAGTATGCAGGTAGAGTATGGTCCGCATTTCATTAGCTATTCAACACTGTAACTTCCAAGCATTACTGTTTTTCTGGCAGAGTGCTTTCCAATTTCTACCAATTTGTAGATGATTATGTGGGATGCCTGTTTCCCCTCCGCCCCATCCCGCCCACCAAAGCCCCAACAAACCCAAAGACGAATTTTTAAAGAGGCAGTCCCAGCCGTTATTTAAAAAAAAAAATGTATAAACAGACTGAAGCAGGGGGGTCCCCAGAGCTGAACCCCCTTTCATTTCACTCTGTGGGACCCCCTCTTTCTGGAGATACAGACCCCCTGAAGGGGGTGTCCCGGTATCTTCCTGCAAAGCTTTTCTCTTCACATCGGCCATAGTAAGCCACACCTGATGACATCCACAGCTTCCCTATGGGCAAGATAATCGTAAACCTCAGCTTGGCTTAATGGCCAGCCCCTACAGAGGTAAGTATCCTCCGAGCCGGGGTCCTGGAGATTAAATGAATAGGGTTCGGCTCAATGACCCCGTGTTCAATCCTGTGTTAAAAAAGAATGAAGAAAAAAACCCAGCAGGGACCTTCCTCTTTTAATGGGGTGAGATAGCCCCATCCATTAAGTGATTTTTTTTCTAACCCTTTCACAGAACACAAACACCAAACAAAGTCTTGGTGAAATCGTCACTAGTCACTCCCACTTAACGCCAAACATTTTGTCTCTATTCAATATGCTGTGACAACTGCTTCCCTGTCTGGGGAAAGCTTTATCTCCATCCAGATAAATGGGACTAGAAATGTCTGGATCAGAGAAACCGCTTTTTCAATTCTATGGAATAAAGGCCTCGGTAGAACTGGAACTTATTATCATAATAGGACAATATTGTCCTTTGTGTTTTCTTTTTGACTGATATGATTTTAGAATTTCACTTTTTTTTTATATTTTATAGGACCAATAAGTTATAGTGAGTACAAAACAAAAAAGTTTTTTAACATTGGGGCAACGGTCCAGCAGGACAGAAAAGGGAAGAAACTGTAGGTTGCTGCATCAACGTTTAATAAGATTAATGATCCATAAGGAATTTCACACTAAGCATCAATGACTGTGCAAGCATATAATATAATTGGGTAAAACCACTCATTCAATATAAATAAATCTTACCACTGTAGTTGTTCTGTGTACAGTAGGTCACTTGTTTTAGGTCACTGAAGCTGATTCACTAGTTAAGGGGGTATCCTTTTTATAAATTCATAAACAGTCAAACAACCCTAACCAGTGGCAGATCACCTCTTGCAAGTCACATTCTTAAACATACAACAGGGCAGGTCGGGGTCCCTGGGGGTTATGTGCTTTCCATAGCAGTCCCTATTCATGGTGCTGCCTGACCCTCACCCTGCCCTCAAAGACCCCCCACACCCCCCAAGGTAGTAAAGTCGGGTGTCTCTGGAGCTGAACTGCATTAAATTTCAGCACACCTTAGAGGGTGCCGTATCTCCCTGCTCAGGTTTTAAAGTTGTCCTATTCACATGGCCATAGGAAGCTGTGAGTCATAGGTCCATTTTGTTAAGATAAATCATGACACGGTGTAAGATGTCATGTGTTTTTGTTGTTCATCTGAGGTTGTCTGTACCTAATTTTTAGACCTGCTAAGGAACAGATGATTGTTATTATGTCCTGATATTAAAACCGGAATTCAAGAGGGTGTACTTTTCAAACCACTGTATCGATATAACGACCATGGTGTATCCCAACTAGAAGTTCAAGCTAGACTAGAAGCAAAGAAACCTGTGGTCTACACTGCTGGAGCCTCAATAATACTCGGTCTAATTGAGGACACCTTATTAGCAAAAAAATGAAACAAAGACAAAAGGCCCAGTATATACAACTAGACAATTTATAGTTAAATACTTATGTGTTTAATCTTCTCATAACCACGGTGTCATTGTTCAAATTCTTTGGCCAAGTATTTTAAATCCTAACAGCCCCGTCCTGTACGGTCCATCTTTAGGTCCAAACACTGCTGTATCTGCATACGGCTCTCTGAACCTCTCTAATACAGGGAGAACTTCCTTAATAGACCTGGGTCCATTCCAGGTTGGGCCTTACAGAACTGCAATTAAAAAGATGAGATTGACGAGCTGGTCAGGAGGATGGGTCACACCCCAAGTTGTTTTAACCACTGAAATATGCAAACACACACTCCCTGTAAGCTCAGAACCAACTCCACCAAATCATATACCTTATATTGGTGTGAAAGGGAGTGCTAACTAGGATGGGGACCCAATTGTATACATCAAAAGACAAGCACCCTAGTGCCCTGACTCGACAAATGAATATAGTCTATAATATAATAATATGTAAGCATGTTCTTGTGTAACGCTGCGCTTTACAGAGACATTTTGCAGGCACAGGTCCCTGCCACCGGGAGCTTACAATCTAATGTGTTTGGCCTTAGGCACAGGTAGAAAGTGACTTGCCCGAGGAGCTGACTCCGGTAATTTAACCAGGTTGCAAACTCAGTGGCCAAGTCAGGTCTTAACCTCCACTGAGTCTCCTTCTCCTAATTATAGTTAAATAATTACTGTATCTGTTTAGCTTCACATAAGCAGGGGTTATTTAGTTAATACTTTGGCCAAAGTCGTTTAGCCTTCAACCATGTCCAGATTGTCAAATCGGAGGTCCCTAACACTGCTGGCACCACAGAAAGCTTTCATACCTTAACGGAAGGTCTTTGATAATGCTACAATTGGGAACTAAATGGAGTGGACTCTCACAAAACAGTGTGTAATTATGGGGAGAAGGAGCGCCTCGTGAGTAAGACACCGACTCTCGCACTGAGTTTGAAGCAGGGGAAACCTAGTTCATTCCCGGTGTTTGCGTCCTTTGACCTTGGGCAAGTCACTTTTCTCCCTGTGCCTCAGGCACCAACAAACATAGATTGTAATGTCTGCGTGTCAGGGAGGGCCTTTGTCCTGCAAAATGTCTCTGTAAAGCATTATGTAAAACTAAGGTCACGGCTAATATACAAGACTAATTTTAGTCAGAGACATTTTAATGGATAGTAGAGAAACCCTTAATGTGATGTCCCAGTCAGTCTTATGCAGAACAAATTGCTAGATTTACCAGTCTATGAATTACCCTGTGTAGTCCCCTTTTTGTGAACCGTACCGCCCACCCAATCTCACATTGGCCCCCTCGTGGTCTAACCGGTCCCTTTCCCTGCACACACCTGCTCTAGGGACTCCTGTACTGCAGAAAACCTGTGTGTGCTCCAGGAGATCTGAAGCCTCCGCTACTGGGAGCCTGGGAAAACCCTTCCTTACTTGGTGCAGCGCCTCCCTTCCCCATGATCCCCCGTGAGGAAAAGATAGCCCTGAGTAAGAAATAACAATAACACACGTATACGAGAACCAATAACTAACTCTTTATTTACACACATATACACATTACATAACATCACATACCATAACCTGAGCTCATCTACCCGCATCACCTCAACCCAATGCTGGTATTCCCCAACCAAGGGTCGCTGTGATCACCCCCCCACACCCAATGTCTCGTAACTCCTACGGAGGTCGTGGGTGACTGCGCGTCATATATTAAGCTAGGGCCGCATTTGGTGCACATATATTACTTCATAGATACCTCCAGCACTCCGATGCTCGTCGACCCGTCAAAACCACTTCTCAAAGGGTCGACCCGTCTGATCTTATTCCAAGGTACTCTGGCTGTGGACCCCAACGAGGGTCCACCGCTTCACGGGAACTGCAACCGAACACGGCAACCCACCACGTGGTAAACAGCCAACCGCTTCCTATCATGACTACTGCTTGAAGTGACAGCAACCCTACCCTAGGGGGGCGGGCCTGTCCCCTGAGAAACCTGCTAACCTAGGATGGCTTGGGAAACTCCCAGGCCCTCGTTAACGATAACCTGCCCCCCTTCCCCCAGCTACCCAGTCCTACTGTACTAACACAGCTATTAACTAGCTCACCTGCTGTGCTGACACAGTCCCGCACACACGGCAACGCACTGTGGCCCAGCACATACAGCGACACTACTCACAGGCAGCTGCAATCACACACCTGCCCCCCTGGATCCTGGGGTGTGGGGTGCCTCGGGGAGGGGGTTGTGCTGGGGTGTTGGGTTGTCCACAAAGCACCACACGCTTGCACACTGTGGCCTCTTTGACATTTGCCCACAGCTCCTCGCTCCCTGCGACACTGCCAAACCAGCACCTTCCACACTCAGGGTCAACTCTCCGAGCTAAGGCTCCCTCTTCCATTTACCCTGCCTTTAACCCGGGAATTGGTGGGGCCTGCCTTGTGGAATCTAGGAGGACCCTTACCTGAGGCAGGAGCCACGCGCTCCCTGCAGCACCCTTCCTACTCCTTCCTTCTCCTCTGCCTGACTGACTTGTTGCAAAGCCCGTAAATGTACTCTTTTTCTCCCGGGCTGAGCTTCTATCAGCCCTATTGGCCACTAGGGAGCACCTGACCTCTCTCTGCCTCCCTAAGGCCTCCTGTGACTTGTATTCCCAGTGGCTGCCTAATGCTTGGGGCCGCGTGCCCGCGCGTTCCCTCCGCGCATAGCGCGAACCCCTAATGGCCGCCTCAACCTCCTATCCTCTTCCTACTCTCGCGCGATCTCTTCCTGCCTAGGGACCCAATCGCGCGCTTTTGTCCTACATGCGCATTCGCGAGCTAACGCGCATGGCGGCGCCTCTCTCCTAGCCGCCGAGCCGTGCAACGCGATCTCGGCCCTAGCGACGGCCCGATCGCGTCCCCGGCAACCAGCCTGCACCGCCCCTGCCATGGCCCCCAGCCTCCGCGTTCTCCCGCGGGCCACCGCTGCCTCCGGCGGCACACGCCACGACCAACCCTGTAAGCGGAGGGAGGTCAGTGACCAAATTTTTACCTCGGGGCTACATTCTCACCTTCGCAAATCCCAACGCCTCGCTTGGGTATCATGCCATGCAACAGATATTTGTTTAAATAAAGGAAATGTCAATTGTACCGATACATCAACATACAGCAATTCCCCCATTTGTGACCCATCAAACACATCCCATGGATACCGCATAGGCCCCATCTGAGTCTCAGATTGGAGTGCCCCTAACATACTGGGGTAGGGTATCCCACCTTGACTCCTGTGGAGGTCTTTTGAATTCAAGACCTGTCCCTTCTGTCAAACACACAGCCTCCCCCTCGCGAAAAAAATAGTAAGGAGTCCTGGGTATCACCCTTGCCGTCCTCCGGTCTCGTCTCACGGGACAGGGAGTTCGTTCTCTTGTCCTCAGATCCACCAATGGCAGAACAAGCCTCCCTCGCGTCACCTGGGAGAGCCACCTACCAAGCGGTCCACAGATTCTTTGTCCTCTCCAACAATCCCTTTAACGGTGACTTCGTCCGCGGACGGTCACCAACTTCTTAGGGTGTGGAGGCCCGTTTGGAGACTCCTCTCACAGTAGTATGGGTCGCTCCGGGGGGTCCGCTACAAAAACACCGGATCCCGTGAGAGGTCTGAGTCGTTCCACGATCCGCAGAGATCTTCTGTGGGGAGAACCCCTCCACCAGGACGCGATGACGGGGGTGAGCCCATCTCCCGGAGTGACCCTACCGTTGGAGCACCAGGCTCCACGATCGACCGGAGCCACACCCGACACCCCTGGGGGGCAGTCAACTTACCCCCTGTCGTTGTCGGCAGGTTTTACTGATCCCAAGCCTGTGACCCTCTGTACCGCTGTCGTTGATAGGCCGGACTGTCCCAGTTAGGCAGGGCACCGGGCTCACATCATGGGTCTTGTATCAATGGGAGGTGGTTGCCTCGGCACCTCCTGAGTGGGTCCCTCCGCAAGGCGCATCACACGCTCGTGTCGATCAGCTGGACTCAATCGCACAAGGGCGGGGGTTATAACAACCTTACCTGGCCTTCCAGGACTTGTGGTTCGGGTCTCGGTGGTTTCCTGCTCTGGAACCGATCTGGAACCGCTCTGGGGTCCCACTTCTGAGCTTCCGCCTTCAGCGGCTCCGCCTCAGCGTCTAGGACAGTTCATTTGGGCACACGCCCTCCACCACTCCCTCTCTGAAGTGGAACAATTAGTAGCGTCTTCACCCACCTCGGTATCACCATCAGGGAAGGCGCCTCTTTCTCCGCAGTTTCCGCCATCAGAAGTTTCGCTGCTCCTCCACTTGCACGTCCCCTTTCTGAGAGGGTCGGCAACAGTGGTGCTGGACACCCACGATCCCCGGCGGCCTGCGGGTATTAGAACAACCTGGGGACAACGTATCACTTACTTCATGATAGGGATCCGGCCCTCCTCTTCTTCATCGCTGGTTCCGCGCCTGGCATGTCCCCTTTGCGAGGGTCTGGATGTTCACGACGGCACTAGTCTCGGGCCTCCCTCCTCGACGTCCTGTAACACCCCAGCACGGGTTGCAGGGTCGGTACCCTGCATATCCACATATACGCCCCCAAGCAAATTACAAAGACGAGCAGGTCACCTTGTTACACAAACGCCTAGGTACCCCTCCTCGTTCGCGTCTTCCAATCGCATTTTCTAACCATGCACTCCAAAGTTTTAAGGTCCATGCTACCCCAGATACTCAAGTTGTATTTGTAACATGGACCACAACAAAAAGGATAACCCTCCCAGCCTTGGTCTGCCAGTATCCATACGACTGCGAGCATTTTCTCTGTATCCATACTCTCTTTCAGGGAGTGCTGCGAGCTCTGTACTGAATCACTCTCACAGTGTGGGGGCGGCGGCTCGGGTTTTCCTCCGCCATTCCTGGATGACTGTTGGCAACATTTTTCCCGCGCGGGGCGCCGGGAACTTACGGCAGTGGCTCTTCCTTCCTCCCGCCTTGAGGGCTTCCCCATGGCGGAACAAAATAGGACACAAATTTAGAAAAACATGTACAAGGGGCACCCCAGGTCTGATATCTCAGCACGCCTCCAAATGTAGCCCTTTTTTTGTGAAGCCACGCCGGCCGACCCACCCATCTCACATTGGCCCCTCAGTGGTCTAAGCCGTCCCTTTCCCTTGTCACAACAAACCTGCTCTAAGGGACTACTAGTACTGCATAACCTGTGTGGCTCCAGGAGATCTGAGGTCCTCCGCTAGCTGGGAGTCCTGGTGAAACCCTTACCCTTATTGGTGCAAGCGCCCTCCACTTACCCAGATCCCCCGTTAGGAAAGATAGCCCTGAGTAAAAATAACCTAAAACACAACGTAAATTAGCGATAACCAATAACTCACTCTTTACTTAACACACATAAACACATTACATAACATCCCATACCATAACCTGATGCCTCTAACCCCCGCATCAACCTCAACCCAATGTCTGTATTCCCCCAACCAAGTGTCCTGTGATCACCCACACCCAAGTTCTTCGTAACTCCTACGGAGGTCGTGGGTTGACTGCGCAGTCACTATATAGTT
This sequence comes from Ascaphus truei, assembly GCA_036426205.1. Taxonomy (NCBI): domain Eukaryota; kingdom Metazoa; phylum Chordata; class Amphibia; order Anura; family Ascaphidae; genus Ascaphus; species Ascaphus truei. The sequence continues at coordinate 10,936 of WSYH01011374.1, read as the reverse complement.
AAGCTAAGGCCCAGTTGGTGCACCATCATTACTTCAGAGATACCTTTCCGATCACTCCGATGCTCGGGACCTCCGCAACCACTTCTCAAAGGGTCGACGTCCTGTCTGATCCTTATTCCCGGTACTCTGCGTGGACCCAAACGAGGGTCCCACCGCTTCAAAAACGGGAACTCAACCGGAACACGGCAACACCAACCAACTTGGGAACAGAACCGCCTTCCTATACTGACTACTTGCTTGAGTGACAGCAACACTACTCGGCCTGTCCCTGAGAAAAACCGCACCTATGATGGCTTGGGGAAACTCCTAGGTCCTGTGGACGATAACCTGCCCCCCTTCCCCCCACTACCCAGTCCTAACTGTAACTAACAACTAGCTATTCACTAGCTCACCTGCGCTGAGACACAATCCGCAAAACACTGCCGCACTGTCCCAGCACATACACGCACTACTCACAGGCAGCTGCAATCACACACAGCCCCTGGATCCCGCCGCAACCACACAACTGCCTTGCACCCTGTGCCTCTTTTGACAGTGCCCCCCCACAGCTCTCCTCCCGCTGCGACCACTGCCCAAACCACACCTTCCACACTCAAGGGGTCACCTCCCTAGCTAAGGCCGTCCCTCTTCGGTTATCCCCCTGCCTTTACCCGGGAATTGGGGCCTGCCTGGGATCCATGGAGGAGCCTTACCTGATGCAGGAGCCACGCTCTCCCTCACCCTTCCTACTCCTTCCTTCTCCTCCTCTGCCTGACTGACTGTTGCAAAGCCCGGGAATGTATCTCTTTCCCGGGCTGATCTTCCTTCAGCCCTAGATTCGGTCTCACTAGGGAGCACCTTACCTCTGCCTCCCTAAGCCTCCTGGGAATTGTAGTTCCCAGGGGCTCTGCCTAATTGCTTGGGGCCACACGCGTGCGCGCTTCCCCTCTCGCATCTGCGAACCCCTAATGGCCGCCTCAACCTTCCTATCCTCTCCCTACTCTCGCGCGATCTCTTCCTGCTCTAGGGACCCATCGCGCGCTTTTGTCCTACTGCCATGCGTCGCGCTAACGTGGCAATGGCGGCGCCTCACCTCTCCTAGCCGCCTCGCCGGTGGCAACCGCGATCGCGGCCCTAGCGACGGCCCGATCGCGTCCCCGCAACCAGCCTCACCGCTCCTGCAATGCCCCCACCCTCGCTTCTCCCGGCGGGTCCCCGCTGCCTCCGGCGGCACCCCCTACCAACCCGGTAAGCGCGGATGGGAGGTTCGTGAGCCAAATTTTACCTCGGGGCTACATATCTCCCCTTCGCAATAATCCCAACCCCTCGCTGGGTAAAGTCACCATGCAACAGAATGATTATATCATGGACACAATGCAATTGTAAACCGATATACATCACATACCAGCCCCTCCCCATTTGTACCCACTCATCGCATGGACCGATGCAGCTGAGGTCTCAGATTGGCAGGCCCCTAACAGACTGGGTGAGGGTATCCCACCTGACCTCCGTGTGATGTCTTTTGAAGTTCACAGACCTTCCCTTCTTCCAAACACACTCGCCTCCCCCCGCGAAAAAAAGTAGGAGTCCTGAGTATCGACCCTGCCGGATCCTCCAGGTACTCGTCTATACGGAGGACGGGAGGTTCAGTCCTCTTGCCCTCGATCCACCACAGGTCGACACTAGCGCTCCACGCGCACCTGGAGAGGCGCATTCACACTACCAGAGGCGGTCTCCACACGAGTCTTTGTTCGCTTCCAACACAATCCGTCTTTAACGGTGACTTCCGTCCGCGGAAGCGCACCACTTCTTCGGGTAGGCCCGTTTGGAGACTTCCTACTCTAAAGGAGTAGGGGTCGCTCCGGGTTCACCTACCAACGATACCCTTATGAATGAAAAGGTCTGAGTTCGTTCCAACACGATCCGCAGAGATCTTCTGGGGGAGTACGAAGCCATCACACAGACGGAGATCGGGGTGAGCCATCGCGCCGGGTGATCCATACGTGAGTGCACCAGGCTCACGATATACACGGGGAACTCACACCGACACCCCCTGGGGACACAGTCAACTTAACCCCCCTGTGTTGTCGGCAAGGTACTGATCGCCAACACTGGTGACCGCTGGGTTGGACCTCGTTGATATGCCGGAGCTTGTCAGTTTTGCAGGGGCACAACGCTCACTCATGGTCTGTATCAAGGAGGTGGTTGCCTTACGGTCACCTCACTGGAGTGGTCCGCCGGCCAGGCGCTCACCACGCTCGGTCCCGATCGCTGGACTCATCGCACAAGGGCGGGTGGATATAAACACCTTTACCCTGCCTTCCAGACTTGTGGTTTCTGGTCTCGTTGGTTCCTGCTCGGGAACCGGGATCTGGACCGACCATCTGGGGTCCCAAACTTCTGAGCTCCGCCGTCAGCGGCTCCGCCTCAGCGTCTAGAAAGTTCCATTGAGGGCACACGGCCCACTCCACCACCTACCATCGACTGAAGTGGAAAACATTAGTAGCGGGCTTCACCCACCTACGTATCACCATCGGCGCCTCTTTTCCGCAGAGTTCCGCCATCAGAAGTTCTGCTCCTCCACGCACGTCCCCTTTGCAGAGGGTTTCTGCCAACAGTGGTCTGGAACACGTGCGTCCCCGGGCGGCCTCTGGTTAGTAGAACAACTGGGACACGTATTCACTTACTTCAGGAGACGGGATCCGGCTCCGCCTCTTCTTCATTACGGCTGTGTTCCGCCGCCTGCAGTGTGCCCCTTGAGAGGTCTGGATGTTTCTTACATCGAAGGCACCGGGTCCCTCCCCTCGGACGGTCCTGTAAACAACCTCCAGCCAGTGTCTGCAAGGGTACGGTACCACTGCAGTAGCACACATAGTACGTCCCCAAGCCAAATTAAAGACGAAGCAGTCACCCTTGGTGCGTACAACAACAGCCCTAGGTACACCCCCCCTCCTCGTTCGCGTCTTACAATCGCATTTCACCATGCACGCCAAAGTTTTAAGGTCCATGCACCCCAGATACCAATTTTGATATTGTACATGGACAAACACAAAGGACTACACTCCCATCCTTGGTCTGACCGGCATCGCATACGACGGCGCGACAATTTCTCTGTAATCCATTACGCTCTTTCGGGATCTGCGAGCTCTGTACTGATCACTCACATGTGGGGGCGGGGCTCGGTTTTCCCGCCAGTCCTGGATGAATGTTGGCAACCATTTTTCCCGCGCGGGAGCCGGAAACTCTAGCCGTGGCTTCTTCCTCACCTTGAGGGCTTCCCCATGGCGGAACAAAAATGACAAAAATTTAGAAAAACATGTACAGGGCACCCCAGTTGATATCGTCAGCCAGCGCCTCCAATGTAGCCCTTGTTTGTGACCGGCCGACCCCACCCAATCTACACATTGGCCCCTCGTTGTCTAACGGTCCACTCTTCCCTGAACAACAACCACCTGCTCTAACGGGACTACTAGTACTGGCATAACCTGTGTGGGCTCCAGGAGACACTGAGTCTCCGCAGCGTGGAGCCTGGGAAAACCCTTACCCTTACTGTGTGGGCACGCTCCACTTACCCAGGATCCCCCTTTAGAAAAGATAGACCACTGAGTAAGAATACATTAAAAAACACAGTATACGATAAACCAATAACTAACTCTTTAATTTAACACACAGAACACATAAATAACTCACCATACCATAACCTGATCTCTACCGCCTCACCTCAATACCCAATGGTTGGTATTTCCCCACCAAGTGTCCTGTGATACACCCACAACCCAATGTCTCGTAACTCCTACGGAGGTCAGGGGTACTGCGCGTCACTACGATATTAAGCTAGGGCACCAGTTGGTGCACAATATTACTTCAGAGATACCCTTCCGAGCACTCCGATGATCTGGTGACCTAGCAGACCATTCTCAAAGGCGTCAGACGTCCGTCTTTTTTTTCTGATGCCCTATTCCAGGTACTTGCCGGTGGACCCCAACGAGGGTCCCACCGCTTCAGGGGAACTGCAACCGAACACGCAACACTACACCAACGTGGAACAGCAACCGCACTTCCTACATGACTACTGCTTGAGTGACGCAACCTAACCTAGGGCCCTGTCCCTGAGAAACGATCACTAGGATGGCTGGGGAAATCATAGGGCTGTGGAGAAACCTGCACCCCTTCCCCCCTCAGCTATCCCAGTCCTAACTGTAACTAACACTAGCTCAATAACTAGCACTCACCTCAGCTGACAACACCGCACCGACAACCTGCACTCACGTGTGCCAGCACATACCAGCGACACTCTCACAGTCAGCTGCAATCACACACAGCCCCTGGATCCCGCAGCAACCACATGCTTGCACACTGTGCCTCTTTGACGTGCCCACAAGTCCTCTCCGCTGCGGGACAACTGCCAAACCACACCTTCCACACTCAAGGGTCACCCTCCCTAGCTAGCGTCCTTCAGTTTACCCCCTGCCCTTTAACCGGAATTGGGGCCTGCCGGGAATCTCGAGGAGGACCAGTGACCTGATGCAGGAGCCACGCGCTCCCTGCACCCGTTCCTACTCGCTTCCCTTTCTCCTCTGCCTGGACTGACTGTTGCAAAGCCCGGGAAATGTATCTCTTTTCCGGCTAGCTTCCTCAGACCTATTGGCCACTAGGAGCACCTGACCTCTGCCTCCCTAACCTCCGGGAAATTGTAGTTCCATAGGCTGCACTTAATGCCATGGGGGCGCGTGCGCGCTTCCCTCCGCGAAATGCGCGAACCATAATGGCCGCCTTCAACCTTCCTATCATCTTCCCTACTTCGCGCGATCACTTCTTCCTGCTTCTAGGGACCAACCGTTTCATGCGCGCTTCACTCGGCGCAATGCGAGCGCTAAACGCGCAATGGCGTGCGCACTCTCTCCTAGCCGCCGAGCCGGTGGAACGCGATCGCGGCCTAGCATAGGCCCAGGTATCGCGTCCCCGGCAAACCCGCCTTGCACGCTCCCTGCAATGGCCCCCTACCCTCGCGTTCTCCCCCGGCGGTGGTCCACCGCTGCCATCCGGCGGCACCCACGGACCACCCGGTAAGGCGGAGGGAGGTCAGGGAGCCAAATTTCCTCGGTTGCTACACCTGTATAACCCTGTTCTTTTATCGAACAGTATTTTTTATAACCTTGTCCCAGGTACATAACTTGGAAATATCGAGATGCGTATCTCTCAATGTATTACTTCTGGTAAAACTATTTGATAAATAAAAAAGCAAATATCATATTGACAAAAAAATGGTGTGCCCCCCAAAAAGCCATAGTGAGGTGCTCCAAAACAAGGCCTGATGAATTTCCTACAAAAATTCTCCATCCCCGAGTGCTCTGACCCAATACTGCCGCACCCAGAAAGCAAACACTCCAATGATAAGCATCCCCAACAGGGGACCACTAGTGTTGTAAACCAATTCCCACGCTCCTCCCTATGTTCCCCTGTCTTAGTAGTTGATCACAGGATAACTGGTCCGTAGAGCAGCTTCTTATGGGAGGGCCTCAGCTATTCACCTACCCAGGCCGGTATGCGTACATGCTAGATCTGAATGATTCAGTCAAAATCAGCTTATAATAGGTCATTGTCCTATATAATTGATAGGATTCCAGACCATGAGACCTGAGCTAATGTTACTGCATGTTCAATTTTGGCAAATCTCTGGGGTATGGGGATCAGGCGAGGAAACGCTCTATAAATTCTGTTTTTCTCAGTAACCTAGCTTACATATTGGACACCATCTCGGTCTGCATTCTCTTGAAGTGTGGGTGAAGAAGGATGGTAGGTAAGGATGTTAGGAGGAGTATGGAGAAAAGTGGTTATCGGTACTGCCCCAGTTGATTTTTTGTTTTTAACAAATCCATCATGGACTCTGAAAAAGTGTAAGCATGACATGGTTAATAGGAACAGCAAAGACTAGTTGGCGGAATGAATGAAGGAAACAGAGGTGTTACAAACATACATAGGATACAGGGAAATGTTAATGGGTGGATATCGACTTGGCTAGTGGATAGACAATCAAGGTTTTTTAGAGTTTGGGTAGGATCCACAGTCTATAGGACTGGTTCTTGTCCTGAGTCTATAATAGGTTGTCTGACAGTAAATAGGCAGATGAAGACTGTGTAGCAGACGTCATTCAAGCCCGTCACGCACGCTAACCCTGTTTCCCTGTTGTTCTGAGCGTTTATTGTGCAATTTACCGTGGTTCCAATTCAAACAGAATTGCACCATTTACGACTTATTGTGACATAGGCGTCTGCATTACCATCTGCTAATCTGTACAAAAGTTCTTTTTGCTGTGTGCTGTTAGTCAGTATGTAGTTGATCCATTGGCATTTAGTGTATTCAACCAGCCCGATAAGTTTTCTATGCGGTTTATACTATAGGGTAGCCAAGTCAATAATGTGTTTCAGATAACCACCGAGTGTGGAACGTCCTTCTAAGGTGGCGATTTCCCTCGTGAGTCAATTTTTAAGACAGCATGGACTTCAGGAATTACACTGATACACAGTTTATGGCAGACCACTCCACTTCCAGATGCTTGAGGGTCCTGTAGGACCGGTCCATACAAAGGTCATGGGAAGTGATACACAGTAATGTACACTGCGCATAACGCCGCTATATGTAAGACACCGCACTGGAGAAAACTATAGTGCCTTTTAAGGTAACACCACATACACATTGCTTGAATCCTAACATTTAGGTCCCGAAGGGCGTTAAAGATGTTGAATGTCTTCAAATTGCTTTGCCATTTTTTGATAATATCGGCAAATGTAACCCCGTAATTGAAGGGAGAAAAAACGCACATCTCTGACTGCCTTCTGTTTTGAATGTGCAATCACACACCATGGCTATGGTTTCTGCAAATGTCCTCAAATGAGTTTACAAATGTAGCATGAAAAAATAAAAAATTAAATAAAAGATTGTTCTCTTAGGTCGCAAAACTTGCACCAACATTGGCACTTTCTAGAGGTGAGTGGTCTCAGATCGAACGGGTATGGCCGATGCACTAATCTTGCTCTTTCCACAAACTTACCTAAGACTTAGCCCTCTCTGTTACCTGAAGACACTTTGCGAGCCCTTCCAGTGATGGCCTAAGAGCCTCAAACCCCAGGAAGGTTGCCTTTTTTTTTTTTTTACCATAGCACTTGGCTTTGTAAAATATGGGCTGTTCATTGAAACAGAACAAAGGAAAAAGCAATAGTCTTGTGATGTTTACCGCAGGTCTGTGAGTACGTGGACCTTGTATACAAGATATTTGTTTCGTCTTGTAACGGGTTTTTGTGAACCGGTTGCTGGAGGGCCGGGCCCCAATCTCATATGTGCCACCTGGTGGTCTAAACCAGTCCCCATTACTGTGTAGCTGTACTGGTGTGGCACCTGTTGGCTACAGGACTCCTGAGTCTTCACCGCATGATGGTTGTTGGGGATTTGCCAACCCAGACAGGCAGCTGAGGTAGTGTGATGAGTCCTACCCTAGAATCCAGTGCAGCGCCTCCACCCTCATCAGGGCCCTTCGGTCACTCGGGGATGGTCCTGGCGAGGAACTCCTTGTGTGTGCCCCTCTCCGTGCAATACTCCACACTTGTCACACGAGAGTGTTGTTAATCAGGGACGATGCTTATTTGTACGGTGGCCAGCTGCCTCCCTCCACAATGGGGTGTATTCAGCCCTCCATTGTTCACCGTACTTCCCTTTGAAAGGTGTGTCCTCCTAAATTAGGTATTCCCTATCTCCGCAGGGATACTGCACCTGTGCCAGGTCCCTGGTCACAGTCTCATAGTCCTTTATAATGCCCTATCTCTGATCTTCCTCTGATAACTTCTAGACTAGACAGAACTAACTTTGCTCAGTGCTGTGCCTTGTGTGTATCTCTGGGGGACTGACACAACTCTGACATCACCAACCAGGGAGTCAGAGCTTGTGACCACTCCCAATCCATACATAGGGCACCTCACCAGGGTGTGAGGGCAAACCTCCATATTTACTGCTGGCATGCCCATAACTTAGTACATGGTGGACAGATAGAACCCCTAACTGCCCATAACTTACCAGGCCTTACTGTCAGCAGGAGAGAAGACTGCAGCCATTTTACAGCATGGTTACAGTCTCTGTGTGAGTGATGTCCTGTATACGAGCAATAGTGACTGCAGCAAACGAGATCGCTCTCTGCTCGGTCATTGTGCCTGTATTACTAAGTGCTGGCTTCACTGACTCCTCGGTTAAAACATTATAAATGACTGTAATATATAATATATATATATATATATACTGTATATATAAATGACTGTAATATATAATATATATATACTGTATATATAAATGACTGCTCTGTCCCAAACATTCTAACCTCACTCTTGTTGTTTCTTTTTCCGCAGGGGAGCCTTTTCAGAAGTAGTTTTGGCCGAACAGAAGTCCACTGGTAAACTTTTTGCAATCAGTGTATCTCCTAAAAAGCCCTGAAGGGAAAGGAAAGCAGCATAGAGAATGAGATCGCTGTGCTGAGGAAGTAAGTGTTAATGAATATGGAGATCTGGATTCAATGTCTGCCGGTGTTTATAGCATTGAATGAGTTGCAAATCTAATCATTCATCTCACACGCGCATCCATTGTGGCCAAACTGTATTTTCTAAGGCAAATATTTTGACAAACGTCCAGTATGCAGTAAAAAGGAACGAAACAGCAAAGCTCCTGTAACAGCTGGGACTCAAAGGCTTTTGTAACTTTTCATACCTAGCATGACCTTGTTAGATCAAGTTTTACCGTTGACATTGCAGAGCCAGCAGTTAACATTTTGCCCCTGGGTTCAAAAGCACCAAATAAGAGGATAAAGCAACAATCCTGGCAAAAGCGGTACATTTATCTTTGTACATAATTGGAACCGGGTTGCCCTATGGTACCAAACCTCGTTATATTCAATGCTGAGGATCCCCCCGTTTTTTTTTTAGATAATTACCCTTTATACTGTAGCTGCTGGTGCTGACCAATAGTTTGTTCCAACTGATAACGTTGCGGCTTCCTATTAACCCGCGGATCCAGCAAGATTTGGCAACCATATTGTATCCCCAGGAAGGAGTACCGGCACCAATGTGTATACCAGTGGTGTCTACGGTGCTATCTATCTATCTATCTATCTATCTATCTATCTATCTATCTACTATAATCTATCTATCCTTCCTGTCTATCTATCTTCTCTATCTAACTACCCAGCAAAAAAAAACAATAAACAAACATAAAGTACTTAATAGAGCTGATGGTTCATCTATGTGTATCTGATATTTAATAGTTGCTTGTGTACAGTACAGTATGTATGATAAAATGGTTAGTCTACATTAGCAAATCTCTCTGAAAGCTGTAAAGTCTGCGCGAGGAGCGGTGAACTGAACAGCAGCCATTGTGGCCGTGTACGCTTAAAACTTCTAAGCTCGATCTGCTAATAAATTGGTATCATGCTGTGACATTTTTAATCCAACGCCCCATTACGGTCATGCTCTCGGAGCTCCTCAGCAAAAAATGATACGATTCAGTCTGAAATGCTATAAATATTATAAATCAAAAGAGGACATGTGGACCAAACCATCGATAAGGCCTACCATCTTTTTTATTATGTTAGAGGAAGGAGTAAGCTCATCCCAGCAGAATGACTGGAGGGGGCAGCCAGCATGATTAATTGCCACTTTGGACAATAAGTGGATAGCGGAAGTAATGATTTAGGACAGCGTTTCCCATACGGTGGGTATCGGACCCACGTGCCACGGGGACACTTCGGCCTCAAAATTGCCGTAGTCGTCAGAGATGCTGGCCCGCGGTTGGGTGTCTCCCATCCCCACCTGCTTCGCAATTAAAAAAAATGCCGGCAATTTTCCCCTCTGCGGTCCCTGCGCGGCTTACGCATGGGCAGCAGGGCTCGGCCCATTCCTCCCCCCCGCCTCCCAAGTGGGACGGAGGGTGAGGAAAGAGTATCCAGCTCCTTCTGCGGTCCTCGCACGTTACGGGTGACGGAGGAGGGAAGTACCAGCTCCTCTGCGATCCCACACGTTGTGTGACGGAGGGGGAAGTTCAAGCGTGCCTACGTGCGGCCGGATTCCCCCGCAGCCAGCTTCCCCGCAAGCCACGTCCCGAAGTCCACCTCCACATGGACACCCCCTCCCGAGTCACCACCTCCTTCCCCCCAAGCCACCAATCCCATCCCGGGCAGCAGGGGATTCGGGGCACAGGGGAAAGCGTCCGACGGCAAAAAGTACACATGTAAGTCATCCACCCCACTGTCTCAAGGTCCTCTGGTCCCTCCACCCCCAAGCCCTGGTCCCCCCACACCCAATGTCCGTCCCCCTCCACCCACCCAAGTTGCCCTGGTCCCACTCCCACCCACCCAGTGCCCCTGTGTCCCTCCCACCCACCCAAGTGCCCTGTCCCCTCCCACCACCCAGTGCTCCCCCCCACCAAGCTCTGGCCCCTAGCGTCCCCATCGCCAACCCTTCCAACCTGGTTCCCTCCCACCACAAAGTGCCCCTGGTCCACCACCTCCCGTCCCGACCCACCCCCAACAATGCCCCTGGTCCCCCTCCACTCACCCTAGTGCCCATGGTCCCCCCCCACACCCCCAAGTTGCCCTGGCCAGCTCACCTCCACAACCAATCTCTCAAAGTGCCCATGGCACCCCTCCCATCCCACCCAAGTGCCACTGGCCCCCTCCCTACCCACCCAATTGCCCCGCTGCCCCTCCCTCCCACCAAGGTCCTCCATGCCCCCTTCCTCCCACCCAAGGTGCCACTGGCCCCCCTCTCCATCACTCATCATCCGTCGTTGCCTGTAATTCACTGTTGTGTCTGTGTGCGGTATGAGGGTAAGGCGATGTGTGTGGGTTATAGGGGAGAGCGAGTGTGTTGTGTTGTAGTTAGTGTGTGGTGCTGTATCATTGTGTTGTGTGTTATCAGTGTGT
>WSYH01011373.1:0-20951 GCA_036426205.1 Ascaphus truei | reverse complement strand
ACCGTCCCGGACAAGCAGCGGAGCCCCGGAGTAAGCTGTTTGTCACAATATATATACACACATATATATACTGCATTACAATTCATGAATTTATGCCATCTGGTGGACACGCGAAGCATTGCAGCCTAATAAATCCTGAACCATTATCAATTAGCACATCAACCGCACGTCAGCCGGGCATGCGCCTGGCTGGGAAGGCAAAAGGAGTGCGGCATGCTCCAGGTGAACAGCGTGGCATTCCAGGAACATGCCAGGTAAAAGCCGGTGATTTGTAAGAATAAAAGCTGCCGCTGCTGTATATAGATACATAGAAGGTGCAGTTATTGGCAGTGTCACACTGTACATACACTGACGTTTGTGGGTGTTTTTGGACAATCGCAGTGTGAGTGGAAGCAGTGTATTGCCCATTAGTCTCATTATACAGTATACTGTATATATAGATACATAGAAGGTGCAGTTATTGGCAGTGGCATACTGTACATACACTGATGTTTGCTGATGTGGGGTTTTATTATTTGATTGACTGATTTCTGAATCTGTTCTTTGCTTTTGCCAGGACATATTTATTTCCCAATGAAACGGTCGGCTGTGTTACATTTAACTCACGCCTTACCGCGGAGTCCTGCGAGTCTGAACATCGGTGGATCTGTGAAAAAGAAGCTTTAAGAAATAAACGCGGCGGGATTGTAAAGGAGTAATTGGATGAAGAGGAAAGGGCTTTAAAGCTGCAGTTCAAGCTGCCGTTTAAAAAATAAAATAAATAATATTTTACCATTCAATATGTTGCTCAATGCAATCTGCACACCGACACGTGATTAGCTAAGCTGCAGATCGTACCGTTCTTCTGTAATCAATCGCTTTGCTCGGGGTTATTTAATGCAACATTATGGGAAATGTAGTTCTGGAATATGATTGACTGGGCAGTTACTAGATACAGTACAATTGGTGCACTGCTAGAGAGAGGGCAGGGCTCTATAGCCAGAGCCTATCAGAAGAGGAAGGGGCTGTCACTTTGGAAATGCTTCCTACATTGAAAACATTATAAATGTCTTTAAAACATTTTTTTAAATTTTTTTAATGCTACAAGTATTTTCTCACAGTACAGAACTGATTTATTATAAGACACGTAGAAAAGGTGGAGAGTAAACCCCAAGTGTCCTGTGCTCTAACTGGTGAAAATTCTTATTTGTGTTGAAGGTATGCAGCCTCTATATGTAGAAATGTAGGCAATGCTGTTGCAGATAGAAGGAATAAATGGATAAAGTCCAGAAGGGGGGGGAGGATGGTTCTATGACGCCACGGTGGGGGGCCGTTACAGATATAGATAGAGGCAGGAAAAGCCCTGAGGGAGTCCTCTCTCATGAACTCACGCAGTCTATATCTGCTGCCTACACCCGACCTGGTCACCTCACGCCGCTCGTCCCTCCTCGCTGTCCCCCGCTTCCGAATATCCCTATGGTGGGATGTCGTCTGCAGCCTCTTAGGGACAGGAGCCCACCGTCTGCGTACGGCCTCTTCGCCTCTCACCGCTCCACGGGTGCTGCCGTGCCGGTGTATGGCGTTCTCTCCCCTGCAGCTCCAGGCAGGTCCCAGCATGCCGTGCGCTCCGGCACTCGACGCTCGGGAACTGACGTCGACGCTGGGAGGGATCGTAGAATCCATGCAACAGATTGCCAGCTTTCTCCAGCCGGATAGGTAGAAATAGTAGTTAGAAGGTGGCGGTCACTGCAGAAACGGAGCTCAGTCAGGATACAATAAAATCACTTTATTTCACGGTGGCTTCATTACAGAGAGAGTACTCTTTGATAAGTCTCAGCTACGAGACGAACGCGTCAGAGATGGTCTCTCTGTAATGTGCAGCACCGTGAAATAAAGCTGATTTTATTGTATCCTGACTGAGCTCCGTTTCTGCAGTGACCGCCACCTTTCTACACTATTATTATAAGACACACATGTACTGCGGCTTTAATGAAAGAACGTGCTGTGCACCCCTTCAGTTCTGCATCTGTGTAAATAACCTCATACAAAAATGAGATTAAAGGGCTGGAGTGCATGTCATTTACAAACGTATACCGCTGGTTAAAATAAAAAGCAATACAATATCAGCGTATAGCTCTCGTATATATATACAGCATTGGCATAACCTTCCCCCTCTCTCATAAACAAACCGCGACCTACCAATGTAACTCTTTTCTGGTCCCCTACATGGAATCTCCTCCTAGATTTCCCATAACCCCTTGGGTCTGTGAAGCCATATGAATGTCCAGCTGATGTCTGGTTATTGTTCCGCGTGATCCTTCTAATAACTACAAAACATGCCGTCCTTCCTGCGCCACGCGGAGAAGCTTTAAATTACTCCTCCTTGCTTCAGCTTCATCATCTCTATTTGTTTTTTTTGTTTTTTTAAACAGCATGCAGATCCCTGCTCTATGTGAGGGAAATCCTGAACAATACAAGTATAACAGTATGGGAGAATGCTTCCTTTGTGCATGTGGCAGGGAGACAGGTCATCCGATGTCATCTCAAATTACTCCCCCCCACGCAGATATTTCCCACTTGGTCGCTTTCTGTCTCGATTTCCGAAGGCGAGAAAGCTCTGAGCGCAATTGTACCTAATGTCATTATTGTCATTACAGTCTGTTGTTTGTTACTATCTTTATTATTCAATATTATATGCAGGGCTCGACAAATGCACTCACCTGGGGCGAATGCATTTTTTCTCGCTGTCGAGTGTTACCGGCTGTGGGGTGTGTAAATGACAAGGTTGTAAACTGTCATTGTTGCATTTGAAAACATTTGCCAATCACGACAGTACTCAGTATTTTAATGTTGTGTAACGGACAGACCCTCCACCCAATCTCATATTGGCCCCTGTGGGTGTACTCTGCTCCCAATTACATGTATGTGTATTGTGGTGCACCTGCTTGCTTACAGGACTCCTGAGTCTCCCGCTTGATGTTATGGGGAATATCACCATGACAGGCGTCTGAGGTAGTGTGCTCTGAGTCCTACTCACATTTGGTACAGCGCCTCCACCCCATCAGGATCCCTACGGTAGCAGGGAGGAGTATCTGACAGGGAACTCCTTGGTGCATCTTCCTGTGGAATAACTCCAGACTCACTCAGGAAGGATCTCTTGAACCAGGGCATCTTTAATAGCATGTTACTTGGCAGACTGCCCATCATAGCGGTCGTACTTAGACGCACATTTCCATGAGGTACTCCATGCAGAAGGTTCCTCCTCTCTTAATTGAGTTGCTCTTCAACCTCTCCCCTAAGGGAGATCACCAGCTGTGCCAGGTCCCTGGACACAGTGTGTAATCAGCTTGCACTTGACTCTCTGACAGACACTTCACTCAGGAACACAAGACAGACTTAGACTGGAACTTTAGGCAGTTCTGTGTAATATATAGACTCCAGAAAAGACCCACCTATGTGTCACTAACAGTGGACATAAAGCATGCTGTCACTTCCTTTGCTACATATGACACTTTACCAGGGTTTTAGGGCAAACCTCCATGATAGTTACTGGCAACCCTGCCTTCTTACCAGGATTACTGCCAGCATGAGAGAGATCTGTATACCAATTTTACACATGGCTACAGTTGATAAGTTTACTAACTGCAGAACGATAAATGTGATTTACCTAATCACATAGTCAATGTGGGAAGAGGTACGTGGAGAAAACCACGAGGCAGTTACGCAGGCGCATACTGGAGCATGTTAATTCCGTTAAACATGTCACTGACACCCCAGTTGCCATTCACGTCATACAACATCATGGTGGTGATGTGAGATGCTTAACATTTATGGGCATTTATCAATTGAAATATCCAGCTGTAGGGGGGAGGGGAGGAGGTAATACTGACCAGACGTTACTTCGTATCGAAGCATAGTGGATTTATAAACTCAAAACACGTAGCCCCAATGGTTTGAATGAGCGCTTCACTTATACACCGTTTATTTGAATATCTGTTGTGGTGGTAGGGGTTAACCAGGCTATCTAATAAAGGTTAAGCCCTCTGGTTACCCCTAAACCATGGGGTCCCTGCTAGCTCCTTAAGCCAGGGACCAGGGATTATACATATAAAAATATAGTGACCCTGCCTTTTCTGTTTTCATGTTCCCTTGGCCCTAGAACTGCGATATTTCTTGTGTGTCAGTTTTAGGGGGGGATATTTGGGTAGAAATGCCATTATTTTGTTTGCAGGAGTTCGGGGGCCGAAGTTGCCGGTAGTCCTTTAATTCTCCACGGCGAGCAGGCATGATTTGCTGGTATGCTGGGTGAATTACACCGGGGCAACCCAGTGTCCCCCAGACTCCTGGATTTCGAACCCAAATATCCCAAATCCATTTCTCTTAAAAGTACAAGGTTCCCCAAAGTACTTTCTTTATTTAAGTGTACTTTATAATGTGTTCTACATTTACTAAAAGGCTCTATGCAATCAGCCAGGG
The DNA here is from genome assembly GCA_036426205.1 of Ascaphus truei. NCBI lineage: Eukaryota > Metazoa > Chordata > Amphibia > Anura > Ascaphidae > Ascaphus > Ascaphus truei. The sequence continues at coordinate 16,496 of WSYH01011373.1, read as the reverse complement.
CATCTGGTTAAGGTGCGAGCAAGTCTGCATAGAGCCCGTAGTTGGAAGAGGAGACAGGGAACCCGGCAGCGAAAGTTATCCATCAAGGCTTCCCATCGGAACTATTCCCAATTAAAAGTGGCACTAGACAAGGATGCCCTTTGTCACCTTTGTTATTTGCCCTGAGCATGGAACCTTTGGCGGCACAGATTCGGTCAAATCCAGACATCACAGGTATCCAATTAAAAGACCAAACACATACAGTAAGGTGGCATTATATGCTAACAATATATTCCTTACAGTTTCTAGACCTCTAACCGCCTTGCCCAATTTATTCAACCTTATGGACAAATTTTACAGGATCTCAGGTTTCAAAATTAACCAAACAAAATTGGAAGTGCTAAACATTAGCCTCCCAAATGAAATGGTGAAATTAATAACCATCAATTTTAATTTCAAGTGGCAACCTGAGTCCATTAAATACCTAGGGGTACAGATCACAAAGGATTTTAAATCCCTCTATAGGGCAAATTTCCCAAAAATAATTCAGACACAGAGGGGATATTAGAAGATGGTCTACATACAGAATTTCATGGATGGGTAGAATATACTGTATCAAAATGAATTTACTTCCTCGTCTTTTATATCTATTTCAGACACTCCCAATCCCATTAAGAAATAAAGATATACCCGATTTCCTCAATTCTAAGACGCACCTTTTTTTCGATTTTCACATGTCTGAAATCTAGGTGCGTCTTAGAATCGATGTATTAAAATTTTTTTTTCAAGTGTCTACAGTACTAGCCCCCTCTTTTCACTTAACATGTTTCAGGAGAGGTCACATGTCAGCGGAGGACAAAGTGTGATGGTGATATTAAGCTAAACTAAAACATATACTAAAGCGGCTCAACCTATTAACCTCACTAACTCACCTACTTGTGATATATAAGTCTCTAATATTAATTCCCTCTATAAGAATTTTAATGAATATTGAACTGAATCCTGCAATCTAATTATTAACTGAGGAAGTTGCTGCCTATGGACGAGAATGACAACCCCTTCCACAGGAATGCACAATCAATACTGAACAAACCCTACAAAACATACAATAAACATAAATGTCCTTGGCGCACTATCTGGTGAATAACCTGACATTAGAGAAGTCCAATGGTCCTTTATGATAGGGATATTAAATCCGGAACCAATCTTTTCTGAGGTCCTTAGAGGTAGTTGAATCAAATCTGTATTGATTAAAAGACAGAACAACATTGCGCAGTCTTCTGGTCACAAACTTCAACTCCCCCCCGTTGCCAGCTACTTACAAAATGATTATAAAAGGGCCTCAAAGGTACTTTCACTTTCTTCCCCGTCACCTTAATTCTGCTATGTTGCCAGGGGGATGACTCCTCTGATCAGAGGGAGGCCTCCTCTCCAGCGTGATACCGGAAATAAGGGAATAGGGCCAATGGTATGATACCGTCACAATTTTAATACAATAAAAACAAGACTATAAATCAGTGCACTCACATGCTTATTCAGCGTGTGTCCCCGCTTCGTGGCCTCGATTCGGAGCGCCTCGTCTCACACCGATCGTGTGAGACGAGGCTCGCCGAATCGAGGCCACGAAGCGGGGACCACACGCTGAATCATCACCCCTATCTGCAGCAACCCAGCATCCTGCCCACGCAAGCGGACGGCACATTGTACCACGTATATAGGGACTATAGCATTGGAGTGCACTGATTTATAGTCTTGTTTTATTGTATTAAAATTGTGACGGTATCATACCATTGGCCCTATTCCCTTATTTCCGGTATCACGCTGGAGAGAGGCCTCCCTCTGATCAGAGGAGTCATCCCACCTGGCAACATAGCATTAAGGTGACGGGAAGAAGGGAAAGATACCTTTTGAGGCCCTTTTATAATCATTTTTATGTAAGTAGCTGGCAACGGTGGGGGAGTTGAAGTTTGACCAGAAGTACTGCGCAATGGTTTTCTGTCTTTTATATCAATACAGATTTGATTCAACTACCTCTAAGGACCTCCAGAAAAGATTGGATTCCGGATTTAATATCCCTATCATAAAGGACCAATTGGACTTCTCTAACTGTCAGGTTATTCACCAGATAGTGCGCCAAGGACATTTATGTTTATTGTATGTTTTGGAGGACAAAGTGTGCAGCGGGGGCAGGAGAGGTCCCAAGTCTGCAGGTGAATGAAGATAAGAAGACGGCGGGCGTGCGATGGCGGAGGCTGCTAATAGATCATAATAGCAGGAGCAGAGCGGCATAGGGGAACGGCTTGGGAGGTGTACACTGTAACACCGGAAGTTGACCGGTGTCTGACTTCCGTTTACAGTGTGCACCTTCCAAGCTGTTTTTCTATGCCGCTCTGCTCCTGCTCAGCTCTCCTGCTATTATGATCTCCTGCCGCCGCACCCCACCGCACGCTCGCTGTCTTCTTATGTTCATTCACCTACAGACTTTGGACCTGTCCTGCTACTGCACACCCACCCACTGTCCATCTTCAACCATCTGCAGACGTGGGACATCTCCTGTCGTTGCCGCCCGCTTCATCCTCCGCTGACATGGGACCTCTTCTGAAACATGCTAAGTGAAAAAGTAATTTTCCTCGATTGTAAGGGCCAAATCGATGGTGCGTCTTACAATCGAAGGTGTCTTACAATCGAGGAAATACGGTAGCCTCTCCTCAGTCGTTAATAACCAAATTTATATGGGGATATAAAAGGCCAAGAATTAAGGGAACCATGTTAAAGAGACCAACATTAAGGGGGGGGGGGAGGCTGGCAGTACCTTGCTTGTTATCCTATTACAAGGCGGCCCAATTATGTCAAATTACACAATGACATTTGGATCCCAGCCTTAAAAGATGGCTGTCATTGGAGAAAGAGGTGTGTGCCTCATTAGAATTGCACAACCTGAATTGGACCCCAAAAAGCATGTATAAATCCTCTAGAGAGCTGTTGTCCTCAATGACAAACTCACTTGCAATCTGGGAGGCCGCTAAATTTAGGTGCGCTCTGACGGCGAAAAATACTTCAATGACCCCAATATTTGGTAACATGGATTTCGCTCCAGGTCTGAACTGTAGGGACTTTGAAAATTGAAAACAGAAGGGTCTTTTGTGACTCAAAGATTTGGAGGGTAGAAACAGCATCAAAACATTTGTACAAATTGCGTCTGAAAAGGACATCCCATGCACAGAATTTTTTAGGTACCTCCAGGTCCGAGCATTTTATAACAAATTTTCACCCCGTCCCCAAGTAACAAACTTTGAAAAACTCTGTATATTAAAAACAGAAACAAAGGGACTTATATCTCGGCTGTACGGAGAAATACTGTAGTCTGTTCGGGGGCAGTGTACTCAGGGAAATTGAAGTATGTAGCACAATGAGAACAGGATCTAGGGGAAACATTAGAGGAAGTGGAGTGGGCAGAGATATTCATGGCCGCAGCTAAAAGTTCTATATGCACGACGTTAAGGGAGAACGCGTTTTCTGAAGCCAGGGTCACGTTTGGTGTGAATGGCTCCCGATAGCATTAACACAGTTCCCTTTTAAATCACTCCAAGCCCTGTAATATTTCCTCCACTTTATTGGGGAAAGCAGCAGAACACAGATACTTGTGGATGGTGTGTAGTGGTGATTATTAGTTAGGAACCGGTAAAAAGAGATGGCCTCACCATGGGGGATGAACAGAGAAGGGGTTCTGTACTCACTGTCTCCAGGGTAGAAAAGGAAGTGAGAGGCAGTGTGGGTAAAGGAATAGTCTAGGGGCAGACTATGTCTGAAAAAACAGGAGGGGGGGCAGACTAGCCCATTCTGGTGAGGATCTCAGAAACTGCAGTAGCAGCTCACTGATTCCATGCCCGGAGGCAAGAAATGCAACATTGTTGCAAGTTACACAGGCACAGTATGTGTGTGCATGCTCCATGCAGCTGGGAATAAGATCTGACAGGCAGAAGCTGCAAAGGAGAGAGGTGGGTGAGTCAGAAAGGTAGTTCTGGTTCCATGACATTCCCCGCCTGGTATCTGTAGATACCACTATATAACAGACTATGTGGAACATATGTGAAATGCATAACAAAGATAACATCACATTCTCAAACGATGCAAGACATGCAAAACATAGCGATGTGACACAGGCCGGTATCACTGGTATCAAGGTCCCTTGGTCAACGTTCTTTGGCAAAGGATGCAGGGTGGATGCACAGCTCCAGGTTTGCTGGTTGCACCACAATGTCTTTGTGTAAAAGTCTCTGGCACTGTTTCATTTTAGCCTTGTGAGAGAACAGTCTTTTTGTCTCTGTAGTTTTACCAACAGAACGCATCCCCTTGTAGGTATGCCAGTCGTGGTAGCCTGTCGCTCTATCACCTGGCATTTGGCAGAAGGAGATGGCTTTTGGCCCTTTGCGGAAGCGGAACAACACTCCTGAAAGACTGGTTGTCGAATCTAATCCAGTAAAGAGGGCGTCGTTCAGGGAGACTCCCTGAAACTGAGTGCTGGGGCTGAACACTACCCGGATTTGATCGGGTTCCTGAGGGTGGTAGGCCCCAGATGATTGGAGGTACCAGCATTCTTCACCTTTCTTCATTAGAGGTGCTGGCTTTGCGTGGCCGGTAAGGCATATCTTCTGGATGAAGGCCACAAGGTTGTTTTTGGTCTCTGGTTCCCTTTGTAGGTCGCAGAGGTGTGAAGTGAACCTAGAGATGGCATGTTCTCCATTGTTTGGGAAGCGCCTTCTTGGTAGCGGAGTCACCCAACTGCTTAGTCCGACAGTAGAGAGCTCCTTGACTGTTAACTTCGGGAATCCTCTATCTTCCCTTGATGATGTTTGCTTGTCATCGTTCCTTGTTGTCTGGAACGCTGTGCACCGTAGGTCATTGGTGCATTCCTCTTGCACGAGAACATCTCCCCGTAGTTTGGTTAAACGCTTTTGTGTCTCTTTGTTAACTGCCATCGGGAGGTTATTGTCTCCCCGGACGTAATGAAGAACAGTCTCTTTTGCCCTAGTAAAACCCTTTATGAAATGTCTCTGTGGCTGTCTCTTTTTAGATGTGTGAGAGGACAGTCCTTTTGACACTGTGGCTTCACCTGTGGGGCGCAATCTTTTGTGGCTGTGCCAGCCGTGGCAGTTGGTTGCTTTGTCGCTTGATACTCTGTGGAGAAGAACAACTGTACATCTTAGTCGTGCCACTGCTCGCGAGAGGACTGTTTGATTGTTCATTGCCTTTGGGACGATCCCTTTGTCGGTCACCTTTGGGAGGTTACTCTCTTCCTTTGGTGGAATCGACTCATCATCCTTAGCTGTCTGGACTGCTGAGCATCCTAAGCCATTGTCGCATCCAAAAAAACAAGAAACACAGCGCACAACGCTCATAGTGCATTAAATGATATCTTTAGTAACCAAAATAAGAAGGTAAGTATTGTGCGTACATATAACAAAATTTAAACAAGCATTTCAGGGTTATTGTTATTGTATGCATTTAATGCACTATGAGCGTTGTGCGCTGTGTTTCTTGTTTTTTTGTGTGCATTTAGGGGGGACCAGAGCCATCCCTGGTGTCACAGCTGCAGACGCTCCATAAATATTCATACTATACACAAGGTCACCTATTTAATTGTATCACATTCATCACGTTATTTATATATTGTTGTTGCGCACTTTTCTTTTGTTCACCTATTTCACATTGTCACATCCCCCTGATGTGAGGATGTTTTTGTTGATCTCAAGGGTATGACCTTGTCTCTTCTCTTCACTTGGCCCTCCTATCACTTGGAGATGGCCAAGACATGATTCAGAGAGGGGTGTGTGTCCACATTCTGTTACCACCGTTCTGCGGGCGTCGACATAGTCTCGTCCGTGCTCTTTGTCGGTGCGCGCGTTGCCCACTATCACCCATCCTAGGTCAAGTCTTTGTGCGTATGGCGCGTTGTGGGGTCCGTTATGCTGTTTACGGACTTTATGTACCCTCGTGATGTCCCTGCCGAGCAGCAGCAAGATCTTGGCGCCTTGTTCTACCGGCAGGATGTAGTTGGCTATTCCCTTGAGGTGCGGGTAATGGCGTGCCATGTCTGGTGTGGGAATCTCGTCCCTGTTTGTGGCCATGTGGCTGCACTCGATGAGTGTGGGAAGGGCTATCTTCACTCTGTTATCCACCGAACGTATGACGTAACCGCTATCTCTTCTCCCTATTGACTCAGTTGACCCTGCACAGGTTCTGAGGGTGTAGGGAGAGGCATTGTCCTGTAAGTTGAATAGGTTGAAGAACTCCGTCTTCGCCAATGATCTGTTGCTTTGGTCGTCGAGGATTGCATACATCCGAATATCCTCTCAGTTTTCCCTGGGGGTGTAGCTGCGACAAGCATATTTTTGGAGGCAGGATATTTTGTCACCTTCTTTTCCGCAAACCTCAGTGCGCTGAGATGCTATATGATGTTGGTGTGGCTCTCCTTCATCCTTCCTCCCCGGCCATCTCCGCGTCTATGGAGATGAGTTCTTGAGTTGTGGTGGAGTGTCGCGCCTCTGGGTGTAACGATGTCACTTGCTTGTACTTTCACACACTGTGCATTTGATCTCTTCTTACAGTCCCTTGCTAGTTGAGTCGTGGAAATCAGCACCTGAAGCAAACTCTGAATTCCTCCAAGTAACCTCTTGCGTTCCTCTAGGACTCTATCCGAACCTAAAGCACCTTGTTGAGTGGTGTGGCTTCTTGTGTATAGGGACATTCCCTGTTGGGTCCCTTGGTTCCTTGTCTCCGGCGACCGACTGATCGGAGTAGTTTGGGTTGTGGGAGGCATGTCCTTCCTGCGGACCGAGATGGGTGTTTGGGGTGTTACCATATCTCATCGCTGGTCTAGTCAGTTCCTCAGACTGCTTGCACTGTATGTGGTTTGCGCACCTAAGATGAAACTGGGGTCGTTCCTTGTCCTGGCTGCTTCGCGAATGAAGCCTCAGAAAACTGGAGAATGTGGGGTAGAACGACTTGTTTTCTCCTTTGTATTTGGAGCCTTGTGAATCCATTTTTCTTGAGGTGAAGGGTAGCTTCTCCAGGATGGGTCTCACTCCACGAGCTGATCTAGACGTTGAGACTATTAAGGAATGGTCTTTCCTTGCGACTCCAGTTCTTGCAGCGGTCCCCGAGCTCTCGTAACTTCGAGTAGTCTTTAGTTGTGATCTTGGGAAGCTGTCGACTCTTTTGAAGAGCGAATCCTCGACTGCTTCGGGGCTGCCGTAGGACTCTTCTGCCTTTCCCACACTAGGTCAAGACCTACTTGGGTTGGTGTGCATTTGCCGCCCGCATCTATTCATTCCGCGCTTCTCTCTTGGATTCGTTCCCCAGGACTGAATAGCAGGTTGAGCTCTTCCCTTGCTGAGAAGTCCAAGCTGTTGATTGCGTCTTTGAACGTGAACTTCCACGTCCGTAGTTCTCTCAGGGCGGGTCGTCGAAGCTGGTGAGTCCTGCTTGCACCAGGTCACCTGGCGATCATGTACTTGACTATGTCTGTCAGGCCTGGAGCATTCGTGTGTGTTTGTTCCGTTCTGAGGTAGTTGCTGGGAGGGTCTGTGCGGCGTCGCGTCTCCTTGGCGTGGACCGCGTGATGGCTGCTGGCCAGTGTGAGGGGCTGTTTTCTCCTGCGTGGGTGTACCTATTTGGCGAGCCTGTTGTGTGGTGCATCCGTGTGCGCGCTGGGCGTGTGATCACTGTTGTCGGCTGTGGCTATCCCAGGCAGCATGTGCCATTGATGGAGCAGCGTCTTCTCCTCGTGGACCTATGCGATTCTTCGGTGTCTGTGGTGTCACTCCTCCCTATTAGAGATGGGCGCGCTGGTGTTTACACTGAAGAGGCCTCCTTACGTAGTCTTCAGTTGGCGTCGGGCTGGATCCTCTGAGGCTATCCTTCTGTGTACGGTTGCTCCCCGCCGTCTGTCTCGCGGCTGCTCTAGGACTTCCGCTTGGGCTATTGCTGCGGCGCTCCTTCTGCTTGGTTTAGGGGCCTCTAGGTTGACGTCCCCTCTCTTGCCTTTTTCCGTGCAGCGGTGGCAGCGGCTGTCAGCGGCGGTGGCAGTGGTGGTGGCATGGCTGCAGCGGCGTGCGGAGCGGCAGTGGCTAGGCTGCTCTGCTCCTCCTCTTCGAGCAATTGGCGACCGCAAGAATGGAGGATCCGCGTGGTGCGGAATTCCAAAATGCGACGCACTGAGGTTGATGTGGAGAGCACACCTGGCGTGCGCCCCGCTGAAGAACAAACTGTTGTGCGACATGTCTGTCACACATTCTGCTTTGGACGGAGTGAGGGCCGTAACCGTCCCCACCCATTTTTTGGTCCTGCCTAGGACACCGGAGGTGCTACCCCTGGAGGATTGTGTTGAGTATCACATTGTTGTAACCGGAGGAGAACACAGTGAGAGTGAATGTCATCTGACTTGCAAACAGATGACGCGTACCTCATTCATGGATCGACTGACAGTGTGACCCAAAATGGCGGCTCCCGCTTCCCTGTGGATGACCGCGTGGGCCGATGGCAGACTATTCTGCAAATGCACAAGTTACCAAGAATTGGCCAGAAGTGGCGCCAACAGGAGAGCCCCGCCCGCATGGGGTTGCGCGACAGCTGCGTCGCCGCTGCCTTCATGGACAGTGACTCCACTCAGCCCCAGTGCTGAGTCAACCACTTAGTCTGTGGGACCCTCCCTAATATCACCATGGGGAGTGGTTTCCAGCTATGGCCCCGTGGGTATGAATCCCGCGGGCCCAGGAGCTGGTGCGCTGACGGCCCCATTACCATAAGAAGTTCCGGCTCCTGAATTGTGTGCAAGAAAGAAGGATATTTTGCATGCAAGGGCAGCTGAAAGACAACGGCTTAGTTGGCGGCAAAGAAGGACAACCACCGTTGGGAAAAGCGAGCGCGAAAGCTGTGGTCGCGCCCCTCTAGGACTGAAGGAGGTGGGCGCCTCATTAAGACATCCTATTCCCTTGTGGGACCCGCTCATATCGCTACTCTTGGGGGCCGGATTCCATTGTGTCAGATGGAGGGCAGAGCTGAACTAAGTGAGTGGCTGACCATTCAACCCCTGTTGGTCATCACAGCGGACCATCTTCCAGAACAGACCATGTGTTAAAAGTGGCTCCCACAAGACAATGGCCTGCTCCCCAATGTGAACTGGATGGTATCAAACTCAGCCCTACCTCGCAGTACCCGCGGGGTACTAGTGATACGCGTGGGGGGCGCGAGACAGTGGGGGCCTCTGCCTGCAATGGCCGACTGCCCGGCGGCCACCATGGGCATGGTGGCGCGCTGTCCCCAGTGTGGCACACAATACCTGTGGCCAATGCCCACATTTGTGCCCATTCAAACCATGACCCAGGGAAATACGGCTAGGCTGTCACCGCCGAGTCCCCCGGTGCACTATGACCAAGGGTGCGGACCCAGAAGAGTGTGAAGTGGTCGGTCCGGCAACCGACCGAGAGAAAGAAGGCGGTCGCCGCACTCGCGACCCCAAGTACCCCTAGTGCGGATCCCTGGACGAGGGGCTCAAAGAACTGACTAGCACCCTGGTCTGGCCGTGGCGGTGTCCGGTGGAGGGAATGGGAAAAAAGGCCACTTACGAAGTGACAGTGGACGGAGCCGGGTGTCACCTGGAGCAGAAACCGAGAGGCGGAGCCCAGCTGTTCTCGGGACCGGCGGGTCCATTGGCAACGGGCATCCACCCAACCTGCGCACGTGGTAAGGATAGTCCTGTCTTGCCAGGCTCCGATACCACCGCTCGAGTGGAGAGGCCGTGCCAGGCCAGGACGGTGCACGTGGACGCAGAAGACTTCCGGACCTAATCGTGGAGAGAGATGCCGCATGGGGGTCCATCCCAAGATGGCGGCGCATCCGACCCAGCGATGACGGTTCCGGCTGGAGGCGCGGGCTGACCGAACAGCGGACTATAGGACACGATCGATTAAAAAGACCCTGATGCAAGCATGCGGACCGAGAAGGGTGAACGCAACGCAACCGGCGACAACTGATGTACGGCGTAGAGTGGTGACTGCGCAACAAGCCAGGCGGACAATGCCCTAGAGCGACAGTCGGAACCCCGCGGCTGCCGACTGCCTACCCCTACGCCCAACCCACGCTCCCTAGATAATGCCCCTGTCCCAGTCCTTGGGGGTTGGTGAAACCGGACTGGGAAAGACGAGCATCTTTGCTTCCGAGGGTGGCTCAAGGGGAGGAGGACATGGGACAGATATCAAAGTCCCGGTTTGTGCTCTGAAGAGGAGGATGTACCATTCTTGGAGGGCCTCAAAGTCATGAGGAGTTGGTCCAGGCCCCGTTCCGCCAGGGACCTCTGGGTATGTTCCTGGGGGGTCCGATGAAGGAGACTCTCAGAGTCTGGGCCCGAAAGCCTAGGGAAGACCCCTTTGGTGGGCACCCTTATTTGAGGGTTCGTGGGGTGGATGGACCGCACCGGTTCTTGCCTAGGAAAGATGACATCGTGGACTACTGGTGGGCTAAAGGGTAGTTCACGCCCGCGCGAGAGGAAAAGGAGATGCAATCCGGTGGGTTCATGATAGGCAGAAAGGAAATAGAACCCATGGGCCCTGACATATTGTCCGACCCCGTAACCCAGATGAGCCCCTGTCCTGGGTATATACCAGGGGAACGGGGGGAAAACGCCAACTAACTAGGAGTAGTAGGGCTGAAAGGGCGATCACTGCAAAATATGAAGTACTCCCATGGATTGAGTACCCGTATGTTCCTGAACCCTCCATGCAGAGGATTGAGGATACAGGGACCATGGTTAAGGGAGACCATAAGAGTACATGGTCAACAAAGGGGGTGGGTGCCATTACTGGCAGTAAGGCAGAAGAAGGATCGAGCACCTGATAAGGGTATGGAGTATCGGGCAGTGTGTACAAACACAAAGTAGTATACAGGCCTGAGAGGGGGTTGCCGCGTAGCTACCATGTAACTGTTCTGGACATGGGGTGGAGGTGAGGGAAGAACCGGATCCACGGCTACTATTAGGAGGTACTGGGTAGCATTACGCTGTTCGTGGCTGCTGGTCAGGCGTGCTTGGCGCAATGTGATTTGTTATTTATAAAAAATGATGTTCTAATAATGATGTAGGTTCCATTTACAGTGCTTCCTGACGAAAGGTACTGCAAATTTATAGGTCCCAGCCCGGGACGGTGGGATTCACCAGGGGGAAATGTAACTATGCTGTAAATATGGCTGCAGTCATCTCTCCTGCTGACAGTAAGGCCTGGTAATTTATGGGCATGCCAGCAGTAATTATGGAGGTTTGCCCTCACAACCGGCCGGTGCCCTATTATGGATGGGAGTGGTCACAGGTTCTGACTCCTGGTTGGTGATGTCAGAGTGGTGTCACCCCAGAAGGATACATAGGCACAGCACTGATCAAAGTTAGTTCAGAGATTGTTGCTAAGTAGTTGGAGGATTCAGAGTTGGTACACTACAGAACTAAGAGATGTGACCAGGGACCTGGCCGCAGAATAGACATCCTCGGGGATAGGAATCCCTAATTAGGAGACAATACCTTTCAAAGGGAAGTACGGTAAACATGGAGGGCTAATTACACCCATTGTAGGGCAGCTGGCCCACACGTACTAATAAAGATGACTCTGATAAAAGATACCCTCGTGTGTAGTGTGGAGTAATTACACAGGGGGCTGCACCACAGAGGAGTTCTCCTCACCAGAACCATCCACAAGCGGACGTTGGGATCCTGATGAGGTGGAGGCGCTGCACTGGATCTAGGTAGGACTCAAGCACACTACTACAGCTGCCTGTCTGGGTTGGCAATCCCCAATACAACATCATGCGGGAGACTCAGGAGTCCTGTTGCCAACAGGTGCACCACCAACATCACACACTGTAATGGGGACTGGTTAGACCACAGGGGCCAATATGAGATTGGGTGGGTCAGGCCAGTCCAGAAAATCCGTTACACGTATAAAGTATTAATGAGGTGGTACCTCACTCCGATGAAATTATCTAAATTTATATCAGGTTACTCCCCAATGTGTCCAAAGCAATGTGGAGGGGAAGCTGATCTCTTACATATGCTGTGGTCTTGCCCTCGGGTGCTGTCCCTATGGGAGCAAATCAGAGATTGGCTTCAGAGGATCTTGGGCATCAATATCCCAGTTGACCCCTGGCTGTTATTTTTGGGCAAACCACTTGAGGGGCTCACCAGAACACAAAACAAATTAGTAGCGCATTTCGCAACTGCGACGAGGTGTGAGATCGCAGCATTGTGGAAACAGACTGAAAACCCAACTATTACCTCAATCAGAAACAGGATTTGGTTCATATGCCAGATGGAAAAATAAACGAGTTTGGTTAATGATACTGACGCTAAATTTCTAAAAGTCTGGATCATGTGGCTGGCACAAACGCCTCTCCTTAATAAAGACAGTTCCCTGCCGAAACGTTGGACCTTTTGGTGGCACATTAAATATTCTTTGTATAAGACCGTGTGCCTGCTTCCATTCTCTACGCTGGCACAAACGGACATCCCATGAGTGAATGGTTACCTTCAATTTGCTATTTAGTTTTAGAAGCAGCGTTCTCCGCTGACTCAATGGGGAGCGGAAGCGTGAAACACAGATATTTGAATAGAATTTAGGGTGAGAAGTCAGAAATATGGACCACGTGGAGGGATCAGACCAGAGCCCCGGAATCTGAAAATCATTCAATATAGGAACAAGGAAAGGACTGAGAGAAGGACGGATGGATTCCCCTCCCCCCCCCTTCTTTTTTTGTTTCTTGATTTGTACTTTGCTCAATGCAAGTGTTATGAGTTATCATTGTTACCTCTTTGGAAGACACTTATACACTTATACACTTATACACATTACTGTATGATGGTAAAAATCAATAAAAATCTGAGTAAAACAAAAAAAGAAAGAGGAGGCAGAATGTTGAGAGGTGTCAAGGTGCTAAGTGGCCGGGGCAGGATGGAGTACTGAGTCCCTTTCCCTATTGGCTGGCGGGGAAGAATTCCCACGCTCTGATTGGTTGCTCCTCGTACCTCCATGCTGAGGATAACTAAGCGGAGGGTATATTAGGAGATGGCCGAGTCAGAGAACCAGACCATCCAGTGGCTTATGTCGATGAAGCTAGGATGGCCTTTCAAAGTTGCTCTGTTTGAAATAGCAGAGCAACCGGCTTCGTTTTGAAGCTAGAAAAGCCTGCCTCGCAGAGACCAAGTCACGACTTTTGCGGCCAGGTTCTACAAATCGAATGATGCGGTCGTGGTCAGACTTTCCTGCCGAAAATAGTTCCAGGAGTATACACTGGCGACACACTTTATTGAAGTGTGGCCAGTTCCGCAAGACCGGGAGATTTCCCGGCTTGCAAGAGGACGCCCCTCGGCGTGCGCCGCGTCTCCGATGCGCGGTCACGATAGCGTCGGGTGCCTGCCCCCGCACGCCCGTCCAGGCGGCTCCCACGAGGGAGGCCCTGGTGTCCGCGATGTGGGGGCGGCGGTCAGGGGGTTCTGGGGGACCTGGCGGACCCGGCAGCGGGAGGGAGAGCGCCCCGATCGGAGGGCGCTCTTCCGCTGCTTCGGCGCGCGCCCGGCACCCTCCGGCGCGCGCCAGGTAACTGCTGCGGCCGAGAACGGGCAAATGCTCGAATAAACTCGGCCGCAGCAGTAGGGACTAGGTCCTGGTAAGGAGTTTCTGCTGGTTCTCGGTCAAGGATGTCGGGAACAAGGGTCCGGTTAGGGTAAGCCCTTGCAAGCGGGCACCCTGCACCTAGGAAAGGCTCAATCTCATACCCCAGACCCCAGTAAGTATGTATTTCAGTATTTTGTTTTGCCTTGTTTTGCCTATTGACTGATCCCTTAAATATAAATGTGTTAAAAGACCTGGTCTCCCGTGACATCTGTTTTCTGTAATTATTATTATCACTATCTTTCATATATATGTGTATTAGCCCCATTCTGCATACTGACTGCTGCAGGCGGTCTGTCCGTTGGTCTGTGGGTGGTAGTCTGATATAAAGAGAAGAGTAATATCCAACCTCTGAGCGAAGGCCCGCCAAAATTTTGAAATGAACTGGGATCTGCAATCAGACACTATGGAAAGCGGGACACTATGGAAAGCGGGACTCCATGGAAAGCGGGACACTATGGAAAGCGGGACTCCATGGAAAGCGGGACTCCATGGAAAGCGGGACTCCATGGAAAGCGGGACACTATGGAAAGCGGGGCTCCATGGATGCGGACAATCTCCTTAATAAAGATGTCTGCCAGGGTGGCAGAATTGGGGAGACCCTTGAGGATGCCGCTAACTGGGTCATCTCTTCCGCAGCTCGTGAGCGCTGGCCCGGAGGGGCTTCTTCGCCCGGCCGCACACGGTCCGGGCATTGGGCTTTATTGTGGCCCACTTTGATGCGGTGGTAACACCGCCGCTTCTGCCAGAGCGTTTCCGCCGCCGGTGGACTACCCCCCGCAAGAGGCTGCTGAGTCCAGGGCGGAGTAGCTTGAGCGCCGGGCTCAGGGAGGGGGTAAGTGGGTCGGGACAATGCCAGCTTCTGGAACTCGTTTCGCTCCGCCGGGGACCACATCCCTCCCCACGCAGACAAGTGAAAGCTCTTCCAGGGAAAATGGACTGGCCGCCGCAACGGCTGTTACCTCTCCGGCTGTAAAACTCTCTGGGTCTCCGCGATCACCCGCTCCCTCCACAAGTCGCCGTCCCGGAGCTGGGTCCATTCCCTGCTCTCCGGGTGGTTTGGTGGTTACAGCGGCTGCAGCTGTGGATCTTTGCTCAGCCTGCCGGGTTTCATGCTCACCGATCGCCGCCTCTCTCTCAGCCTTGCCGGCTGCTGGTCCCCGCGCCGACTTGATGCACTCCTCCGGTCCCGGTGCCCGGCTCCAGTCACACGGATGGCCGGCACTTTGGTTCTGGAGGCAATGCTTCTCACAAGTAGGGGAACAGTGAGGAGGTGCCATATCTTGTGTTATATGTTGTACACTGTGTGTTCAATATCTTTAGTCCCAGGAACTCGCAATTACTCTTGAATTCCCACTATATTACAGAGTCCCGCAGTACACTGTAATACAGGTCCAGTTCAGTCCCGCCGCTGCCACCAGTTTTATTATAAGCCTGTGATGGTAACTTTGTGATAGGCTATAATAATACACCAAAAATATAACTGGGTTGAACTGAACGAGGCTTAGATATGATAAAATATAATTTATTCCTTGAAAAAGGTGAACACAACAGATAGTACAAATAACAAACAAAATATAGACACTTACTTAAAGGTTTTGGACAAGAATGCCATCAGGATACAGGATGGGCCATTTCTTCCATAATTCAGGTTCAGATGTGGACATCACGACAATACATGAAGACCATGAAGACAATTGAGTAAGGGTTGACTGACTTATATACCATTTCAGCCCTTTACTCTTAACCCTAGGTGCCGAGCTGGCTAGGAAAATCTCTTTGAAGTAGATTTTAAGTGTGAAGTATGACACTTACAAACCACTCAACTTCCTTTGTTCCTGGCCCTAGTATAAACAATCAGGGCAGTTACCCTTTGATCAGAGGGCGTACTTCCTAGACATTTGGTCTCTCTCCTGGCCATTTGAATTCCTTAGTTGGCAGGAATCTTCGCAGGCATTTGCCCCGCTTTGAAATATAGTATGGTTCTGAATATACACACATATTAAAATCACCGGTTCTGGTAGGCCCGGCGGGTCCAAACTTTCCAGACCTTAATGCCGGAAGTGGTACACTATAGGGTCCAAGTTTCAGCCCGCTGCGACCTTCGGAACCGGAGATATACAAATACTATATAAACCGTTTCATATTTTATTATAAAAATCTCTGCTAAAAAGAAATCTCAGTTTTTCACTAAATCACCATTGAAAACAACGGGCTCCGCCGCCATGGGCTTCAATGGAGCAACTCCGCCGTTCAGTCAATGGGGTTCCCCGCCATAGGCTTTCATTGGGATAACCGCCGCCATTGAAGCCTATGGGAAAAACCACAAATCTTTACATTCGTCCATAGTCCGTCTGGTTGTTCAGAGAGGGCTGGGAAGGGTCATACATTAAAGCCGGAACCTTGGCTACATGCCACCCAAATCCCATCCCTCTGGTCATTCCAGAACCGGAGATATGGACTTACATTTTCCATCATTTCACACTTAGTAATTTTTTACGCCACGCGGCTTTTCTCCATTGGAATCAATGGCCGGCGCCGCCATAGACAATGCATGGCGCACGTCGCCATTAGATTCAATTGGACCTCCGCTCCGCAATTGAAGTCAATGGCGCGACCCTCCTTCTCCGCTCGACCCCTTACGGGGGTCTCTCATTCCTGGACCCAGTGGGGGTCGTGTGTGGGGGTTCCTAGGGGCTAGGGGCAAAAAGAACTTTATTCCCAGGGGCCCTATAACCTAAGATTCCCACGCCAATTGTCTTTGAACTTGACCGAAGTGATTAAACTCTTTTAAAAGACATTGTATCC
>WSYH01011372.1:0-20952 GCA_036426205.1 Ascaphus truei | reverse complement strand
TGTGAGGGTCTCCGGTGACGATTGATTCCAGTTTTGTGGTGGCTCGGCAGAGAAGGAGTGTGCAGTCGGATTACTTTGCTGAACCTTGGGACCATGAGCAGTCCTTTTGGAGTTCGATCTCAGATGATAAGTGCTTGCATGTGTAGGGGGTGAGAGCTTGTTTTGAAGAAGGGTGGGAGCTTGCCCAGAAAGTTTTAAAGGCAGAAAGGAAAGATGAATTTTGCGCCTAGACTCGAGTGATGACAATCTAGTTCTTGAGCATTTCACAGTGATGATGTGTGTGTAGTGCATTGAAGAACACAAAGCATATTGAATTGTAGAGGGTATCAAGTTTGCTAAGGTGGGTTTGGGATGCCAAGCCGTATACTATGTCTCCCATAGTCGATAATTGGCATTAGCATTGCTGTGCGATCTGCTTTCTGACCAGCAGACTTAGGGAGGATTTGTTCCTGGAAAGAATGATAGTTTGGCATAAGTTTGGATGTCAGGGTATCAATGTGCATTACCGCATGTTTAAATGGGAGTCAAACCATATGCCCAAGTATTTAAAAAACTAGTGACAGGAGTTAGGGTGGTTTTAGTTGGTTTCTCTGTAGCTCAGTCTTTGGATAGCTTTAGAAATGTAGCCTTGGTCCCAAAATACCAGTATTAGTCTTGTCAGTGTTTATTTAAAAACAGTTTGTTTTGGGAAATCCAATTTTCAAGTCTCAAAAAGTCAGATTGAAGTATGTGGTTCAAGGTTGGATAGGCTATGGCTGTGTGCATATAAGATGTGTCATCTGCATACATGTGTATGAAGCTCCCTTACAAGCTGTAGGAAGATCATTGATGAACACTGAGAAGAGTAGGGGGCCCAGAACAGAGCATTTGCGGGACCCACAGGTGATATCTAAGGGGTTGAGCTTAAGATAGACACATGTTGGGATCTACACTGATAGATAGGAATGACAACAGTTAAAGGGCTTCCTATTCCAGAGCACTGGAGTTTGTTCAACAAGATAACATGATAACAGTATCAAAAGCCTTTGCAAAATCTACAAATATTGCACCAGTGAGTTGACCCCGTTCCATCCACACTGGATTTCATTAGAAAACTTTTAGCAGGTAGTTTACCTGTGTAGTGTTTGGGGCGAAACCCAGATTGGAATTGGCTAGGGAAATTTTCTTGGTTAGTAATCACTTAATTGGAGTGAACACATTTTT
Source organism: Ascaphus truei (assembly GCA_036426205.1). Lineage (NCBI taxonomy): Eukaryota > Metazoa > Chordata > Amphibia > Anura > Ascaphidae > Ascaphus > Ascaphus truei. Next base: position 19,749 of record WSYH01011372.1, on the reverse strand, counting down.
CCATGACTTTGGATATATGGGAAAAGGAGATTGTGGCCTGTAGTTGAAACAGTGTTTTTGTCCCCACTTTTGAAGATTGGGACAACTCTGGCAATTTTTCAGGTCTTAGGGATAGGCCTGCAGGCAGAATAGAGTTGACATATGGAAGCAATTAGTTTGGGCAAGGCTGGGCAGACACCAAGTCTTAGAAACTTAGATTGCAGTAAATCAGGTCCACATGGCTGCTTAGTTTTAATTTGAGGAGGGTGTGTAATCTCCTTTCGGAACTGGGAAACAAATCTGTGGGCAGTTTTGGGAGGGGTGGGGCTATAGGTGTACTCCCAGAATGAGGTTCATGTTTGTGGTTTGGGTGGATTTCGCTAATGAGTTAGACAGCAGAGACTGCGACTATTCTAACACAAACATGGCAATCGCCAAAAAGACCCAGGCACATTCTGAATACATGCCCTTAAACTTGCCTTAAACTAGCCCCAGCATTCTCTGCATTGATTAATGGCCCATCAGTTTAACAGCGGGGTCCCTGGCAGTCCCATTCAAACTTGAATAGGACTGCAGGGACCCTGCTGTGTTAATCCTATGGGTCATTAGTCAATGCAGAAATGCTTAACATTGCCATAAACAGCTCGCACATACCCAGAATGTAACCAGGCTAGTAATAAGGCAAGCTTTAGAATAGTCATAGGTCTACGTCTGTAGCACACTCCACAAAGTAATCATTGAATGCATTTGCATGTCAGTGGGGTTGTCAGGATATCCCTCCTAGGTGATATTACTTGGTGTTATGGAGGAGGGCTGGATTATATTGTTGAGAACCTTCCAGAAGTTAGCTGGGGTTTGATGTATTCTGGTGAAGATTGTCAGAGTATATTGTGCTTTTGCATGTCTTGTAGTCTTGTGCACATGTTTCGCAGGCATCTGTAGTGATTAAAATCCTTGGTAGTGCCAGTTACTTTGATCTTTTCAAAAAGCATCCCTGAGCTGGTGTAGAGTGCAATAAGGTCAGTTGTAACCCATGGAAGGTGGGCCCCTCGTACTCTTATTTGCGTAGTGGAGCAGGGTATCACGAGTTTTAAGAACTCAGATTGGAATAGTCGAGCGGAGAATCAGGGTTGGGAATTAAGTCGACCTGTACCACTGTTGGTAAGCTCAGCCAGAAACTGTTGTGGGTTAAGTTTCTAAATGTTTTTAAGTGAGGAGCAACTTTGGGGTTGATTGGGGCAGTTTAATTTTCCTTACACACATACACTATTGCATGGTCACTGAAAATGTCAGGAAGGATGACAGAGGATTGAATTCATGCTGGGATTTGAGGAGAGGATCCCTAGCAAGGAATGGTTGTTGGGTGTCAGGGTTGTCTACGCCTGAATATGATTGCTTATGGGGCAGAAACAAAATAACCATACGTTTATTTAAGGAGTAGCACTGGGTTAACATTAGGTTATTTGATTTAGTACATACTGTTATGGCTATGGTGTTATGATTAACCCAATGTTATTTTAGGTTAATGTTAGGTTAAATAGGACTAATGGAGCTTAGTGCATCTGGGGCATGTAAACAAATAGTATAGCTGGGTTGGTTCATGAACCCTGAAGCACGTAAGATATAGCTTTATCCTACAGGTTTTTGAGGGCTGATGCAATAATCATTTCCTATAATAGGAAATGCTGATTTTGCTTGCAGTAACAGAGCACAAAACCCACTGGTAATATAAACTATGATGCTCTTTAAAGAAAAGTGGGCAAACTAATACTACAGCTTGCAATGTATTTAAATAATCCGTCGTGAACCAGGGAAATGTATTAATGGTCCAATCAATCACATCATTTTCTTTCCTTCTGCTTAATGTGATAGTTTGCAATATTTCTAGTGGAAGCACAAGAAAAATAAACCAGAGTTGTGGTAGTGAGTGATTCAGAAGTACTGTAGACATCACCAAATTTTCTTTTTACAAACACAATTAACTTTTCTGTGAACCATTACTAGGACCTACCGAGTTGTTCAGCCCCATTCTACTTCCACACCTGTACTCAATTAATTTGTCATGCATATTGTGAGATGTTTTGTGAAGTAATGTAAAAGCAACGGGAGTTTAGCTAATTAAAGGAGTCCATTATGGTTTGCAGAAGCACTAATCATATTTCATGTCCTTTTCTCTCTACAATTCAGTACATTAATTCGGCTCCCTGCTATTCTGATTCCATCACAAATTATAATAATAAACTCCTTCTGCAAGGAATAAGGGGAACTATTTTTTTTAATACTAAGTTTGGAGTCCCGAAACATAACTTTTATTCGGCGAGAACAGCAAGTTTACATTTTACTGTAACCCTGGGTGATACAGAGAGTTGCATTTGCTCAGTGTTTATAGCTTTGTGAAATGAAGTCAATTTTCTCTCACTGTATATATAGAGTATAGTTTCCAGAATGTTGCTTATCTCCTCATAATTATGTTGGCTTACTATTTGGGAATAAAAGGTTATGTAATTATTGTAAGTAGCCATACACCTTTTTGGTTAATGTTGCAGTTCAGCAACTGCCAGTCTATCCCGCCCTCCCTTCCAGAAGAAAGGATCCACTCTGTCATCCAGAGGTGTTGTATGTAAAAGGGTCCAAGTTACATGGTGATCTATGATGTCACCATAGACTATAAATATTGGGGGTGGGGGCTTAAGGCCTCAGACCACAGGAAGAGCCTAATGATGTAATACAAGGTAGAAGAAGGTGTGGGGTGTCACCAGTGTAAGTGTTCATTGTGTAACTCATGTAAGAAGAATAGTGTGGAGATCCCCTTTTATTATTTCCATAGAATGATGTGTGCCCCTTAATTTTAGGCCTACCGTTAGGGAATAATAGGAAGACTGGAAGTCATGTGGACCCCCTGGACCAACACTGTGTGGGATTCGGGATGAACAATGATGTATGAAAACCTGTCCTGTCATGAAGAATAAGTAGTACAGTATACTGTATCTGTAACTAAAAGTTTCTGGCACCTTTTTTGCCATACCAACCAACAGTCAGCTTACCACCAACCCATGCCGCGACAACCAGCCCTGAGATCAAAGGTAATATGTCTCAGTGCACCACAAATGCCCTTCCACAAACACTACCTCATTGGCACACGCTCCTTTTGAGCCGGTAAGGAGAGGGGTTTACACTTACTATTGCAATTTGCGATGTGTATATAATGATGTAAAAACTTGAGGTTCACTCTTCATTCTCACTAATTGACATCGTGATGGTTTAATTCATTATGGGCACTATTTTATATCCACCGAAGTGGCTGTTTGGCCCTTTTGTGGCCGACAATATCTATTGACTACAATAGTGCTTTCCTCCAATAATAATACGAACTGCTGCTTCAGTGGATACAGAATAACCCTCTGCATAGGAAAAATAGCCATTAGAGAGAGAACTGGACATATGTCTAAACTGTCATGCAGCTTTATTTACTCTAAATGGCTGTCCTGAAACCTCCCCAGTAAACCAGGAAGTGCTCAGAGAGCCTGCAACTTCAGCCTTTACCGTGCAATGTGGTTCAATTATGCTAGAAGTAGTTGCACCTAATTAGGATGACCAGACATCCCGGTTTTTACCGGGATAGTCCCGTTTTTTTCTGTCCTGACCAGGTTGCCGGTCCGTCCCGAAGAGTGTCCCTTTTTTTTCTCCCGGTCTTTGTCGTTTTTTTTAGATGGGGTGGGGCCAGCGGGTGGGATGCGCAAGTACGTACGGCGATGCGCGGTGGCGGCGGCGGTGGTGAGGAGGATGCGGCAGCACGCGGTTTGTATTTTCAGAATGCCAGGGGTTGGGCTTCTTAGTAGAACCTGCCGGGCCGCAGCAGGGGATGGATGGAGGATGTCGGGGTGGGGCTTTAGAATGCCGGTCCGCAGGGATTGGTTTGCAGGTCAGAGGATGCCGAGGGGGGGGCTTTGTACCGGGGGCGGATGTGGTGAGCCAGAGCACACTGAGCTGCATTCAGTGTGTGTGTGTGTTAGGAGAGGGAGATATGAGGAGGGGAGAAATGAGGAGCTGGGGGAGATATGGGGGGGGGAGGTATGAGGAGGGGAGGTATGAGAGGTGATGGGGAGATAGATATAGGAGTGAGGCAGGGAGGGAGAGATATGAGGAGGGGAGGGGGGATTTGAGGGAGATATGAGGGGAGGGCAGATATGAGGAGGGAGGGGAGATATGAAGAGGGGAGGGGGGGAGATATGAGGAAGGGATGGGGGCCGATATGAGGAGTGGAGGGGGGTTGGTATGAGGAGGGATGGGGAGATATTAGGAGATATGAGGGAGGGATATGAGGAGAGGGAGAGGGGAGAGATTAGGAGGGAGTTATGAGGCGGTGGGGGTAGATAGGATGATGGGGAGGGGAGCTATGAGGAGGGGGGATATGGAGGGATATAAGGAGGAGAGGAGGAGATATGAGGAGGGGAGGCTGATAAGAGTGAAAATGTTGATCCTGGGCCCGGGAAAGCTGTCTGCGGCCCTGTTGGCAGTGATGTCACTGACTGCCACGAGGACAGCAGAGAGACCCTATTTGAAAAGGTGTAATATACACGTAAGGTCAGGAATGTCACATTTTTAAAATTTCTTAATTTTAATTAAAGCCTACATTTTTTATTTAATTTTAATTTGTCAATTAATTATGTATTTAATTTTAATTTGTTAATTATTTTAATTTAATTAATGTCTTCATATTTATTTAATTTTAGTTAAAGTAGAGTAGAGAACGTACATTTCAGATTTCAGGCTGCAAAGTGGTTTGTTTTATTTCTGATAGTGAAACTCTTTACTTTAGAATTTGTTAGTTGAAGTTAAACTTTTAAAAAATGTGGTGTGTGGTTTTTTCTGCTACTGTCTAGAAATGTAAATGCATTGCATTTAAATGCTCATTTCCAATTCATATTTGTGCACCCTTTTTCCTGCCGCATGGGCACTCACGGACGTTGTCGTGCCTGCCACGAGGACAAGTTTTGACAGACCACCTTGTCATCAGACTTCAGGTAAAGTCCAGAAAAAATAAAAATAATTAAAAAAAATATATGTTACTTTTCAAACACAAACACACCACACACACACACACACACACACACACACACAAACACAACACACACACACACAACACACACAACACACACAACACACACACACACACCACACAACACACACACACACAAACACAAAAAATGGGGGGTGGGGTGTGAGGGAGCAGAGAGCGAGAATGGGAGGAAAGGGGGAGACAGAGTTGTGTTATATTAAGAATTGGAAATAATACATTTTTAAGTAGTAATCATCCCCTCCGAACTGGGCATTCCTGACCAATAATGCCCAGGCGTAAGAGTTGAAGGGCCCAAGCAAAGACCCCACCACTATAACACAACAAACACACTGCAGGCCCCACCTCTGTACACACAAACACACCACTGTAGAACCCCACTCAATACACACAAACACACTGCAGACCCAACCTCTAACACACACAAACCACACGGCAGGGCCCCACCTCTGTACACCCCACCACTGCAGGCCCCCACCTCTGTCAAACAAACAACCACACTGCAGCCCTCACCTCTGTACACACAAACACACACTGCAGCCATCCACCTCTGTACACACAAACACACACTGCAGCCCCCACCTCTGTACACACACTGCATGGCCCACCTCTATACCCAAACACACTGCAGCGCCCACCTCTGTACACACAAACACACACTGCAGCCAGGGTTCCCACCTTCTATTGAAGGCTAACCCGGAGATAACATTTTTTAGATCTTTTTATTATATATTTATCTTGCCTTTAGCTGTATCCTCCCCTCCACATTCCATCAACATGGCTGCGCGATGTCACGTAATGCACATTGCCATAACAACGAGACTCTCCATGACGTCACGCGGCGTCAAGTTGACATGACAACGTGACGCATTATGGCGCCGAGGCATCACGTGATGCCACATTGTCATGGCAACGGGGCGCGTCACGTGTTGTAATTTGTTTGATAAATAATTTTTTAATGTGTCCCGGTTTTTCATTTTTAAAATCTGGCCACACTACACCTAATACAATTTATTGTCATTAATAAATGAAGGCTGCATTTAACTGCATCATCTACACAATGTATAAAATAAAGTAACTGGGAAGCCCACATATCTAAAAGCTGGTGGGAAGCTATATTACCTTGCTATTCTTTGTTGAAGGGACCTACAATGCATTGATTCATACTGCACTCTAAGACCCTGCACTGTGGAAGGAGTTTATAAACAGTAATTTACCACCAATTGACATAGCCTTGCAATTGAATTGTACATTGTGACAATCCATTACTGAAAGACCAAGAGATGTGTGGAGAGTGTAGAAGCAACCAGCTGGGAAAGCAAAAAAATTATCTGGACTATTATTAGTCCAAAAGTTGCTATAAGTGCTGTTTGAAAATTTGCCATTCCTACACACACTGTTATCTCAATGACAATGCTCTGAAAGCAGAGTGTCAAGTGTTTTTTTTTTACGGCCCTCCTGGATAATTACAGCACTAGTACTATAGATTAAAGCAGCAACCCCTCCCAGAAGCCTAGATGAGTTAAACTCATACAATGTTAGTACCTTGCCCCATGAGCATGCCCTGGTCTTTAAAAAACAAACACAAGAAAATGATTTTCATCATTTCTAGCATCTGAAGTTACTAGAGTTGCCTGATGGCTTCCCCAAAAATACTGGACACAATGGTGTTGACGTGCTCCACACACTCACACCTCTCTCTGCTCCATGCTGTTTCCTCCTCTCTTTGGCCTCACCCCAGGCTCCTGACACCTCCTCCTGATTAGCTGCAATACCCAGCAGCAGTCATTCAGGATAGAGGGAACTGACCAGCCCCATACCAATAGTCCTGCTCGGGAAAATCCCGCGGGCCCCGAAGCCGGTAAGGTCGACATGTCCAGAGAGGTAATACTGGACACATAACATGTCCAGTATTACCACTAATTTTTTACTGGACAGAGAGTCCAAATACAGGACACCTGCAAACCTAGAATTACCATGGAAACCTTTAGACTGCACTGGGCTCTGGGGAGATTCTAATTCTAACCATACACAGACTCTTAAAAGTATACATTCTTATGAGTGAAGCATCAGATTAAAAAAAGCAAACAAAAAACACTATGGTAAGTAGAAAAAACTCCCAACATCAACGCAGTCTTTTAAATCAGATCAGAATATACCTAAACAGTTACCCATATTAATTGTGAGACGTAGCTATATTTCATGGCACAAACTACCGTACACAAATTCTACTCGCTTTTTTTGCAAAATCGTGTTTGTAAGAGAGTAACATAGAAATTAATTTGCAAGTCCTGCTGGTAGACCGTGCATATGAAGAATCCTATGCAAATTAAAGACAACATATCATACAATTTCTCAACTGCTATATTGTGGAAAGTCCTACTATCTGCATTAATCCTAGGAAAGCCATGTCCTTTTCAGATTACTCCAAATAAAAATGATTTGTACTGTAGATGTTATTATACACAGGATTTTTATAATGATCCTGTGAAATATCTCCAAATTATTTTAGTCCAATAGAGGTTATAACAATTTGCGAATACTCCAGCTCCACTGTGGTTTCATTAATCCCTTCTCTCCCACTGAGAACTCAAGCCAGCCTTCCACTTTCCATCACAATGTATTTCTTCCTTCCTAATGTAACCAATTCATTGACTACACATGATCACCTTGACATAATATGAATAAACCCTTCTTTCTGCTGGTAGTAATCTGTTTAAACAAATATGTCTTCAACATTTTAGTTTTAACCCAGAGGTATTTCCACAAATGTCTCTGGATGCCCTCATAACATAGTATGTTCAATACATTCTTCTTCGTTCTCTCACAGTGCAAGTGAGGGTGAAAAGACAATGCCATGTCTGTTAGTGGATGTCCCTTTACATGAGGGTAAAAGTCTTAAATGGAAAACAAATCCATAGAACCTGCACTCCTCTCTTTTTACGGAGGATGCAGCTGGTAAAAAGATTGGCCTCACATTTGTGGAAAACAAATATATACAATTCCAGCACTCTTCCCAAATTGGCTTGCCATTTATTTGTTTGATTTCTACATTTTTAACCTAAGTCTTATAACAAAGGAGCCAAAAGCAACTCAATGGCTCCTTTGTTATTAGACTTACTGTAGGTTAAAAATGTCATTAATAAATTGCATGTCAATTTGAGAGGAGTGTTAAAAGTCTTAAATGCCTGGTTGGCACTTGGAGTAGGCCCTTTAGATTTATTGAAGGATTTTCTAGGTGAAAATGTCAAGATACAGATGTAGAGAGCCTTACTGTATTCGGTGGAGTGACCGAAGCTTAGAAAAAACGCGGCGCCGGGGTAGGTGACAGCCGCGATGGTGCTGCTGGTGTCCATTCCTTTAAATGGGACACCCCCACACTGTTAATCCTCCCAGGCCGCAATCGGCATGGGACCACGCACGATCGGGGTGGGAGGGAGAGGGGAGGGGGAAGGGGAGAGGGGAGGGGGGAGAGGGGAGGAGGAGGAGGAGGGGAGGAGGAGGGAAGAGGGGGGCACGGGATGAGTCCAGCTAGGACAAGTCTCGTCTGTCACCCTCAGGGGGGACCCTCCCCCCCAGTCGGCCAGGTGGGATCGGCGACGTGGGCTCCACCGCAGCTCCCCCCCGCGCCGGCCGGGGAAGAAGGCCAGACGGGACCCCGATACCTGTGGGCCCAGGCTGGATGCAGGCTCACATTGCGGGACTGCTCAGCTGGGTCCGGTTGGATTAGTTTTTACTTTTGCAGGTGTGCATCCCCGCTATCCTCTCCGACGCCCGTCACCACGCTCGTTGCTCCCGCGGACCACCATCTTCCAGCTCTTCTTCCGGCGCTTCAGGCGGGGACAAGCACAGCTCCGAGGAACCTCGGCACATCTTCCGGGTAGGACACAGAGGTAAACTTGCCATTCATCACAACGATCAATCTGAAGGGGAAGCCCCATCTGTATCGGATGTTTTTATTCTGCAGTATTTCAGTAACTGGCCTCCGCTCCCTCCTGCGATCGATCGTAACTCTGGAGAGGTCATTGTAGATCTGGATCTTTGTTCCTTGAAAGGTAATTTCGTTTTTTCCCCTGCTTGCTGTGAGGATCTTTTCCTTGCTGCGATATGCATGAAACTTTACTAGGATATCCCGGGCTCTCTTTGGATCAGTAGACTTTGGACCTGGAGCCCTAAGGGACCTATCAATATCAATGTTGTCTGTACTAAGTTCAGGGACCAGCTCTATAAACAGGTCTTTTAAGTAGGCCTCGAGACTCAGGTAGGATTGTTTCAGGAACGTAACGTATGCGGAGGTTCTGTCTCCTGTTCCTATTTTCCTGCTCCTCTACTTGGTCTTTGAGATGTCTTATTTCGAATCCTAGATGATTCATGTCTTCTTCCATAGAGACTGAAACACAAAAAAGACAACAGCGCAAACGCACATAGTGAAGTTTCGCCATAGTGAAGTTTGTAAAAATATATAAGTGTATATTGTTAGGGTAATATATCTGCGTACATCAGATCATTAGGTTTACAGCATTTCATGTACAAGACATGGGTTACCAGTCGTCGCACTGCCACCACCAGACCTCGGGAGTTCCCCTTCACAGCCTCCAAGCAGGTGTCACGATGTTGGTGTGAAGCCTCCACTCCGGTTACTGTGTCTTGTACATGAAATGCTGTAACATAATGATCTGATGAGCGCAGATTATATTACCCTAACAATATACACTTATATTTTTACAAACTTCACTATGTGCGTTGGCGCTGTTGTCTTTTGTTTGTTTCAGTTATAGGGGTATCCACGTCCCTATTCATTATAGCTGCAGACCTCTGGTAATCGAAATAGAGGTTGTACTTTTATTTTAACACTAAGGTGGTGAAGGGTTCAAAACAATAGAGGTAGTAATTTGCGCACTTTTCCTGTCTGTTTTCTGTAGTTCACTATATTTAGTGCTGCACTATCCTCACTGTAATTGTATCTGTGTAACAGCTCAAATACCATCATGGTTTGGAGTCTAACTGCATGTAGAGCCAAACGTGAGGAGGCCTTTGATCTCCTCTTTGCAGAGGAGCCCAAAAGTGACCAATGAGCCACCCAATGATCAAGTATCTATGAAAGAACTGTTTAAAAACCTAGAAAAAACTGTAATACAGAAAGCAAGCAATGGTTTGAGAGACGTACCATGCAAAGGTACTAGATTGTGGAAGATTACCTAGAGGACTTCGCATTTTAAAAAACCCACCTTTGGTAGGGATAATGAGCACTTCATGAAGGAGTGGGTGGCATTTTTGGATGAATGTTCCAATGATCTAGTGTGACTAATTATTTTTGAGAGGAGTAAATCACTCAAAAGAATTGGGAGCCCAAATTGAAGAACAAATTAAAATCATGGAGCCCCTATTATCGCATTGATTGCTCTGAGATGGAACAACGAGGTGTGCGCCAACTTAGAGCAACATGATGATGGAGACTGTTAAGACAAAACACTTTAAGTTTTCAGAGATAAAAACGACTACGACACAAATAAACAAAAGAAACATGGGCCAAAGATGATGGTAAAGGAAAGGGGGCAGGTATAAAAACTATGAACGAACCCAAAGGGGCTTAATGGTCGCCCTATGGTAATACGAATATCAAAAATAGTCATAGAACAAATGAAGAACAAAATGATAGAGGTAGACAACCTGGAGGCTATCAATCATACAGATAGAAGGGACTACCCTAGGAGGGATAGATCGTATCCCCAAAGGGGAAGACATCCCAGGAATCCCAACTATAAAGGGAGAATTATGATGAAAATTACAACTACAATAGAAAAAGACAAAAAAATTACCAACAACAAAATGAGCCATATAGACCTCTGTAAGGATACCAGATCATATACGTGAGAGTCGCCTGCCTCCTCCCTTCTCCCTCTTCTCCATCTCTTTTTTTAGATATTGATAAGGAGAAGGCACGGTCCCCAGAGAAAGAGCCGAGAAACAATAGGAATCACAAACAAGTGACCTCTGGGACAAAGCAAAAAGACCATACCCGAAGAGGGAAAAGAGGAGGATCCAGGGTCCAAAAGAAAGAATTCTAAAGAGTCAACTAATTCCGTTAGATAGAGGTATTTTCAATCTCTCAACGGGTATTCTCACAGATGACCAAAAAAAAGAGTTCTAAGTAAAGGGCTTTCTTTTTCTAAGGCTAGCGGGGCAAATTCATTCACACTTTTAAAGACCTCCATAAATTATAAGAAATATTACACTGAAAAGACACTTTATTAAATCAAAAAAGAATCCAACGTTACTATAGATATAATCCAAGATATAGAACCAGCTAATGAAGCACCGATATGTATACATACTCACTTTAAGATACAATCAACATTTTACCCCTACCAATCAAGGGTAACCATGTGGATACCTTTTTCGATATGGTTTATAATGATCTACTGTAAATAGTATCAAAATAGTGTAAGAGAAGGAAACATAAACAGAACATGTCTAAGGCTGAAAATCTTGAAATGAAGATTCTGACAGGACAACAACCAACTTATTATTAGACAGGCTGACAAAGGAGGAGGTGTGTGGTTCTACAAGATCGCTCTACCTATGAGCTGGAGGACACACCACTCCTTTGTGGACCTGTCTTCTATAAGAAATTGACTTCAGATCCTACAACATCATTTCTAAATATACTTAAAGAGCTTGAGATAAAGCATTATCCTAACAGTAATTACAGAAAAAGAATATGGGTTTTTTCTATTAAAAAGTCACACAAAAATACGGTGTTTTACCACCTTCCAAAGCTGCATAAATCTCTGTAAAACCCACCAGGTCGACCCATAGTCTGGGTATATCCTCACTGACCGCAAACTTATCCCAATATGTGGATTATTTCCTGCAAAGTATCGTAGGGGAGTTACATATCTAAAGGACTCCTCTGCGGGTATAAACTTATTTGCGAAATTTGCAATGGAAAAAAGTCGTACAGGTGGCTAACGTGTGACGTACAAGCCTGTTACACTAGCATTCCCCATACAAAGGGCATTGCGGCAGTTGAGAATTACCTGAGACGAGACTCTAAGATTACAGATCTAAATAGATGGTTCATTCTCCAAGCCTAACAGTATGTGCAAGCCACAATTATTTCCTTTTTCTTTCCCAGTTCTTCCTGCAGGTTTGCGGAACTGCAATGGGCACGCGCTTTGCCCCAGCTTCGCAAACCTGTACATGGGGAACTAGGAAGAAATATTCATCTGGCATGATAACCCATTACAACAACATATGTGGTATGGCGTCGCTATATAGATGACATTCTCTGGTGTGTGGAGGTGATGAAGAATCTGTAGTTCGATTATGGAATACATCAACCTTAATGACCATAATTTGGTCTTCACCCACGTAACACACACAGAGAATGTCAGATATTGGATCTAGATCTAAAAGCTTCTGAAGCAGAAGGGGGGTAACAACTACAACCTTCTTTAAGAAGGTGGATACGATAATCTCTCACTGGCCTCCAGTAATCATAAAAAATCTTGGATAGTAAACATACCTGGAGGCCAGTTTATGAGAATTAAGAGAAATTCAAGCATGAAGCCGACTTCGAAACATCAAGCCCAATTTCTGTTTTTAAGATTTTGGAAAGGGGATACAACTATAAAAACTCATTTGGAACTAGAAAAAGTTAGAAAAATGGATCGGAATAAAATGTTAATACCAAAAAAGAAAAACCCACCAAATGTCAATGAAGACCGAATAGTGTTCCATTCATCACATAATATAATTCCATGCATAGACAAATAGAAGGAGTTATAAAAAGCATTGGTTGGGGTATATATCAACAGATCCCATCTTAAGTGGAATATCAGCACATCTCCTAAATTTATATACAGAAAGGCCCGTAGCCTAAAGGATATATAGTCCCAGAGTGACATTGGGACAATCTGTGGATGTTAAATCTGTTCAATCCTGGATGGCAACAAAAGTAATAGGGAACTTCCCGTGTGGGAGATGCTGCATGCCAAACTCCTTCATTCTGAGCGTAAAACATTAGATCAATATAGATCATAAAGTGGTACAATCTTACAGATTTCATAATTTAATACAAGATTCATAGGTATTTATTGGATGCCCGTGCGGCCTGCAATATGTAGGCCGCACAAAGCGCAACAGTCTAAAAACTCGTATTCAGAACATGTGAGATATAAAACATGCCATACAGACTCACAGCGTAAGTCGTCACTACTCTACCCTCATAAACAAACCCTCACCCTAACCATTTAAAGGGATTAAACTCTATCCCTCAGAGTAGACGTGGAGGAGATAGAATAAAAAGACATTTCGGTCCAAGAACTACGGATCCACAAACTGGAACTTAGGTCCAAAAGGTCTAATGAGAAAATAGACCTGTGGTTGCTATATTACAAACTGTGTCAAGAGAGAGACACTCATAAAGGTTTTGTCTAACATAAGTATGTGTTAAGTCCTATGTGTAAAGACTGGAAAATAATCCCTGATACCATTCATTAATTATTAATTGATGTTTTTTATATACCTTTTAATATTATCTTGTTTATACCATTTGTTTGTTTTCATTTCAGAGCCCTTGAAAGTCCCAATCATTGGCAATTACTATGTGATTTTAAAGTTTAAGTGTGTTATGTGCTTTAAAAATGGTTTTGTTAATAAAAATGATTGATTTAAATTGATGCCTAGACCCAGTGCTGATGAGGTTAATCACACGAGCCCGAAAATAAGTAGTAATTCATTACGTACAACATAGGTGGACGTTGCATAGTGCTGAACCGATTGGTTCCTATGCCCTGAGTCTGACCCATTCAGCAGTGGTTGAAGGGTAATACACTTCTTAATCTTAATATATAACAAATTATCCCTGAGAAGCTAACGCTTCGAAACGCGTGGATAAAGATTTTTAAATTATCATAGAACTGTATTTCCACAATCGGTGGTTCACCTACATTGGACATATTGCTTCTATTTTACTCGGCATGCTGGAGTGACGGCAATATCACGTTTACGCTCTAAGACTCCCTTTACGGGTCGGTCGAAAACCCCACGAGACATGTGACCAACAACCTAGTGGGTTTGAAGCGCTTGAAGCGGTTGCAGCGGCGGCAGGATGAGAGCAAGCGGCTATCGATGGCAGTGACGGTTAAGGACATCGATCCGTACACAGTACCGGGTGGAGGCTTACACCACCAACATCGTGACAGCCTGTTTCTTGGAGGCTGTGAAGGGGAACTCACTCCCGAGGTCTGGTTGGTGGCGTGCGACGACTGGTAACCCATGTCTTGTACATGAAATGCTGTTAAACACTAATGATCGATGTACAGCAGATATATTACCCTAACAATATACACTTATATATTTTTACAAACTTCACTATGTGCGTTTGCGCGTTTGTCTTTTTGTGTTTCAGTGCTATAGGGGTATAACGTCCTATCATTATGCTGCAGACTCCTGGTAATCGAAATAGAGGTTGTACATTTTTATTTTTTAACACTAGGTGGTGAAGGTCAAAACATAGAGGTAGTTAATTGCGCCACTTATCGTTCTGCCCTTTCCATAGAGGCTGCGAGCCCGCGACCTCTTCCACCTTATTCTCCAAAACTCTCTGGGCACTCGTCAGAGACTGCATTTCGGCTCTCTACCTCTTTAGGGCCGCGGTTAGATCTTCTTGAAACCTCTCCGCTTCTTGACGAAGAGGTCTCCATATATTCCCTGTTCAGGATCTGCACTCCATCCCTGGATCATGGGCGGATCACGTACTAGGCCCTTCGGGGCGCACGCGGAGGCGCCGTCGGTGAGGCTCGCAATGAGGGGGGGCAGCTCGGTTACAGCGAGAAGTTAGATGAGACGCTCGGGGGGTTCTTTTATTGATCTTGGGGTTCATCTGCAGTTTTCCCCTGCACTCTTGTGTATTTAGAAGATCCAACGGTTTTGGTATTTGCTTTCTAGGCTTAATAGCGGGGACCAGGAGTATCCCTTCGGCTCCATTAGCTGGCATCACCCGAAATCTCTCGTTTTGTGTATTTTATGGTGTAATATATATTTAATTTTCCCTCCTTTCCCTTTATGGTTTGAAGGTGGCCATCTTGGTTTTTTGCTGGAAAGATGAAGGGGGGGGGGGGCACAGAGGCTCAGGCCAGCTGAGCCCTCCGGTCTTTTGGCAACCCCTAATGTCCCCAGGTCCGCCTCTGTGAGTAGGCGAGAGGTGAGCGAGTGGACGGGGGGAGGGGGGATGACGAGCAACTTACCGCGTCCAAACTCTCCCTCAGCAGACTCCTCTCCAAAAGGCGCCTCTCGTCTTCCCATCAGAATAAGGCACCGGTCTCACTTGTACTTCTTGGGGGGGCCTGGTATCGCGCACCAGAAACCTAGAGGATTGGGACTGCACCTGCTGTGTAAACTTCGATCCGCCCGGAGTCGGATCCACACCAAGCCCTCTCACCATGTCTCGACCGCTCCTTCAGGTTTTTTTAAGCGACGGTCGACGCTCTGATGATTGGCGGGCCCGGTCTTCTCCGCAGAGTAGAATAATTCCCCTGCTTTCCGGGAGCTCTTACTTCCCGGCGGGTCACCAACTCTACTCCGTTATATCTCACTTATAGGGGGATTGGTTTTTCGTTTGATGTACCTGTATATTTATCGGATGATTTATTTTAATTATGGATCGTGATTGTTTTGTGCCCCCACTGTTCCCGGAAAATAGTTCTTCCATTGGAGGGAATAACTCAGTCAGAGGCACAAAGAATAAACCTGTCCTCGTGCCTCCTGCTAGTCGTCTCTCAGGGGGAGCAGGAAAAGCCAAGTGTGCCAATGTAATCAGCGGATGAGGAAACAGGGACAAAAGTCTCTGTAGCCACAAAGGGCAATAGATTTAAACATGGCAATGTATGTCCCGGCCAAAAATTAATATTGTTTATGTGGTTCCACAATAAACAAACATTAGTCAGAATTCACATGCAAACAGGTTCATTTGTGAAGATGGGCCAGAGCTGTTTCACTCCATCGCTGTTCAAGGTGCTACAAAGCGCCCTCCAGGTGTTAAAATAAGTGGATTATTCATGTTCAACACACTTTAGTACTACTGGATTAAGTTGATTGCGAGCATAAATTTAAATACGTTGAAACGTTATACATTAAATAATTGAGAAAAATCGGTTCTTACAGTTCTGTAAGGACCACACATTCAACAGATAGGTAACCCCTGTGGCGACACATGTAATGATACATTTTTTCTCACTAATATGGACATATCTATCAGCTCTTCTGGACTCCCATAGGTACAGTATATAAAGATTTTTTTTTAATTATTGGAAGAGTGCGTTGCGTAAAAAACATTTTCACCTAATTAATTGCTGCATAAGTCATTGTCATGTTAACACTTGGCAGTGTTTTCTATTTCTTTGTATGGTGTGGGTCATAGGAATGCATAAAAATGTTTTCGTTGACCTGTGTTGGTCTTTCATGCAAGAAACTGTTGACGGACAATTTTGCCCTTTGCTGCGCGGACAAAATGAGTTTCTGCCTGAAGTTTATATTCAAGGAATACATTTACATATGGGTGCCAGAGACACCATCCAAACTTCTGCTGGAAACGCCACACCAGGAGACATACATTTTATTAACTGTGGAAGAACACGTAGCACCTGCGCATAACACATACAAATGTTTTATACATGTGCGCCTGACACGCTGAATACCACCCTTCACCCACCCCGCTACCCCACAATAAAACGTGCACTGGAGGTTTAAGCCCATCATTGCCTATAGGGCTTTGGGGTTGCCGGTATCATCCGTATGCAATTTAAATGTCTCGCGTCATGTGGCTGTGGAAATTAAATGCATCAGATACGGCCTCTAATGATCTCGAGCAGGTCGCCAAATAACGCTGATCGGAGACCTGCCATCTAGAGTATATTATAAGCGGTCTTGGGATGCGCGGGGACGGCAGGGAAAATTCCAATTTGGCCTTTAGAGAGCGATCATACGTTATCGCGTGGAATTGCTCGGTAGGCTTGAATACCATAGGACTAAATGCCTAAGACAGCTTTATTCTTTGAGGCACGTAGTACCCCGTCTGCGATTTCGAACGTCTCAGCACAGACCCCCCCCCCTTGTATTCGAAACTATAACACGGGGTCTTTGAAGCGAGATTAAATGGAAAAGAGATAGCGGCATTTCTGATGCAGTCCTAAAAACAAATTAACGCTGCAGCATGTCCTATTAGTGAGAGGGTCTGCAAACACGGTCGCGGTTAGTCGCACGTTGGGAATGTGACGCAATAAACGGTACTTGTGAGCTTTCTAATTACGAGATACAAACATCAAAAAACTGCGGCAAATACCGAAGCATTTTCTTCTTCTTAAGATCCACTGTATAGTAGCTCAGTATGTTCTTGCTATGATTAAACTTTGAAGGATTTTTGTGCCTCCTCCCCGGATTGTCCTCTCCCTCCCCTCGCCTTTCCGGTATTCAGACAACACTGTAGATGTCTTTTGAATGAGTCACTCTCTCTTCAGCAAATACTATTGTCTGAATTCCCTTACTGCTCTGTGACTAGTTCCATATCTCCCCATGTCATCTTTGCACCTTACATGTAATATGTGAACGGGTGCGAATTTCCTCGGCTAATCCCTTTGGCAAAATTTCTCCTTTCACTGTGCTATTACCTCTTACGAATTCTATATTTCAGTACGCTACCTTACAATCACAATCTATTTTTTGGTCTCACTCTTATACTAATTAATAAGTGTTAGGAATTCATCACTCAATGATTTTTATAATATTTACGAGACAGAATTGTTTGAAGACAATGCTCAAGTCAGATTTCCAACTCAGTCCGCAAGGGCCACTGCAACAGTGCAGGTTCTAAAGAAATACCCCTGCTTGAGCACAGGTGCTTAGTCAAAATGATTGGGCACCTTGCTAACGAGAGGTAGCTTAGAGCCTATACACTGTTGGAGGTCGTTGAGGACGGGGTTACGTTGGGAACGACTGCGTCAAAGTCTGATTACTGTACATAAAAACACCAGTTCACATAACACGGAATAAGAGCCACCATGGCATAGAGACACCAACCAGTACTGATATAACAAAAATTGGACATAGTTCTCTGAAAAGACTTTTCTTGTTTCAACTCTAAACGAAATGCGAGTAGCATTATTACATTATAACACCCACACACACCACAACACCCCTCTCCCCCCACCCCCACCCAACAAACTAAAATGGAAAACTCACCACGCTAGAAGTATCCAGAGAGATTTAGTAGGCCTCACCCAAGCCATCCCCGGTAACTATGGTACACTGTAGGTCCTTCATTGAGTATAACACCTCTTGCGTGACTGGATACAGCAGATGTGAGAGTTAAGGTGACCCTGTGCGTTCTTGTTTAAATTGTTTGTTCGTTTTAGGGAGCAGTTTTCATCCTGAAAAGGACAATGTGTCATTACCCAAGTGTTGACACCATCAGTCAATTCAATTTTAGAGAATTGTTTATGTTGCATCAGTTTCAAAACAACAAAGAGTTTTAATGGTTTCCGACTCAAAAACATCAACAAGATTTGTTACGCACGAAGGGACTTTTTAGAGAAAATATTTGCAGCAACTTTAATAACAGTCACCCTCTATACGTGGTAATTGTATGTGAAGGGATGGAACCCAAAAACAGATTCAAAATGATATTAATTAAGTTATTAATGTGACAGCAACTTCTTCATGTAGTCTATATGGTCAAGAGAACTTGAAAAGAGAGCACAAATTGGATGAAAAGCGAAAACACAAACTTGTTAGTTAGGGTCCCCATATCCCCAGAAGTTAATATAGCAGCAACAAACAATAATGCATTACAAATTTTTTGGGTTTTTTATACAAAATGTTTTGCTATTGCTTACAATTGGCGTTAAAACCAATTGCAGAGGCTGTAACTGACTGTATGGAAGGTCACTACACAATTTCTATTAAACCATGGGGTTATAAAGTAAATAGGAAATGCATGCTCATTTCTGATATCAGCAGGGGACCGACCCTGTGTCTCTGATTGGCACAGGGTCAGGTGAACTACCTCACCATCAGGGGCAACGTGCTGGAAAGTGGGGGAAACCATGATAATCTGGCAACTCTCAGCCCTTAGCCAGGGGATTATAACAGGAGGAGGATAGAACTAGTAGCCAATGTGGTACAAGGGCTTACAAGAGAGGGAGAGGGCACTACTAATGATCTCAATGAGTTAATAAAACAACACAGTATTATACAAGCAGTAGTACCACAGATTTACTTACGGACTTCATGGCATTGATACAGTGAATATACGAATATGCACACATACGGCAAGCAGTGGTACAATACTAGTGCCAGAGGGTACAATAACCATAACCGTGAGCAGGCGGGTACAATAACATAAACGTGATCCCATTAAGCGGCCACGGCCGCAACATGAAATCGAAAACGGGGCCAAGGTGCGCAGGGTTGGCTACAATACCGAAAAGGGAAGAGGGGGGGTACCAATTGAAGCAACCGTGCGACGCGGAGGGTGGTACCGGGGTGTGGGTGGTACAAAACACTACACGTGCACAGCGGGGTACAATAAAAAAATTAGTGACCAGCGGGTACCAAATAAAATAATGTGAAAGCGGGTTACAATAACATAACGGCCAGGACGGGTGGGCGGGTGTACATACACAACGTGCCCG